>BQNB010006123.1:82500-98913 GCA_026074375.1 Tanacetum coccineum | reverse complement strand
GGTTTTGTGATTGTTTGCATATGTTGTAACATCACGGGAAAGTCTTGCGGTCCTGCATAATTTAAATACATAAACCTATGAATTCACCAACATTTTTGTTGATGTTTTAAGCAATGTTTTCAGGAGGTCAATAGGCACGAGGTGCCAAGGATGCATTGGGTTACGTTTTGGATTGCACGCTTAAAGACTTTTATATCATATTTTGGGAAATCTATGTCATCTTTTGTAATATTAAACAAGGAACAAGTGAAGCTATAAGCTTTGGTAATATGCCTTTTAATTAAATCTAATGTATCATTTTAAACAACTTTTTGTGTCGTTCTTATATATATCTTGTGCTGTTGATCTTGAAGTAACACGCCCCGGATCCCTATTCCGCTGCGACCCATTTTGGGGGTGTTACAGTCGATATGGTATGGTTGTACATTAGACGTTCAACGGATGAGTCAAGATGTTAGGGTTTTACATTAGAGGTTCAACGGAAGAGTCGATATGGTATGGTTGTACATTAGACGTTTAACGGACGAGTCAATATGTTATGGTTATACATTAGATATTCATCAGATGAGTTGATATGGTATGGTTGTACATTAGACGTTCAACGGATGAGTCAAGATTTTAGGGTTATACGTTAGAGGTTCAACGGAAGTGTCGATATGGTATGGTTGTACATTATACGTTAAACGGATGAGTCGATATGTTATGGTTATACATTAGATGTTCAACGAACGAGTCGATATGGTATGGTTGTACAATAGACGTTCAACGGATGAGTCGATATGTTATGGTTATACATTAGACGTTAAACGGACGAGTCGATAAGTTATGGTTTTACATTAGACATTCAACGGACGAATCGAGATGTTATGGTTATACATTAGACGTTCAATGGATGAGTCGATATGGTATGGTTATACATTAGACGTTCAATGGATGAGTCATGAGGTTAGGGTTATACGTTAGAGGTTAAATGGAAGAGTCAATATGGTATGGTTGTACATTAGACGTTCAACGGACGAGTCAATATGTTATGGTTATACATTAGACATTTAACGGACGAGTCGAGATGTTATGGTTATACATTAGACGTTCAACGGAGGAGTCGATATGGTATGGTTGTACATTAGACGTTCAATGGATGAGTTGATATGGTATGGTTGTACATTAGACGTTCAACGGATGAGTCGAGATGTTAGGGTGATACGTTAGAGGTTCAACGGAAGAATCGATATGGTATGGTTGTACATTGGACGTTCAACGGACGAGTCGATATGTTATGGTTATACATTAGAGGTTCAACGGATGAGTCGAGATGTTATGGTTATACATTAGACGTTTAACAAACGAGTCGATACGGTATGGTTGTATAGTAGACGTTCAACGGATGAGTCGATATGGTATGGTTGTACATTAAACGTTCAACGGATGACTCGATATGGTATGGTTGTACAGTAGACGTTCAACGGAAGAGTCGATATGGTATAGTTGTACCTTAGACGTTCAACAGAAGAGTCGATATGGTATGGTTATAGATTAGACGTTCAACGGACGAGTCGATATGGTATGGTTATACATTAGACGTTCAACGGACGAGTCGATATGTTATGGTTATACATTAGACGTTAAACGGACAAGTCGATATGTTATGGTTATACATTAGACGTTTAACGGATGAGTCGATATGGTATGGTTGTACATTAGACGTTCAACGGATGAGTCGTGATGTTAGGGTTATACGTTAGAGGTTCAACGGAAGAGTCGATATGGTATGGTTGTACATTAGACGTTCAACGGACGAGTCGATATGTTATGGTTATACATTAGATGTTCAACGGATGAGTCGATATGGTATGCTTGTACATTAGACGTTCAACGGATGAGTCGAGATGTTAGGGTTATACGTTAGAGGTTCAATGGAAGAGTCGATATGGTATGGTTGTACATTAGACGTTCAACGGACGAGTCGATATGTTATGGTTATACATTAGACGTTCAACGGACGAGTCAAGATGTTATGGTTATACATTAGACGTTCAACGAATGAGTCGATATGGTATGGTTGTATAGTAGACGTTCAACGGATGTGTCGATATGGTATGGTTGTACATTAGACGTTCAACAGATGAGTCGATATGGTATGGTTGTACAGTAGACGTTCAACGGATGAGTCGAGATGTTAGGGTTATACGTTAGAGGTTCAACGGAAGAGTCAATATGGTATAGTTGTACCTTAGACGTTCAACGGAAGAGTCGATATGGTATGGTTATAGATTAAACGTTCAACGGACGAGTCGAGATGTTATGGTTATACACTAGACGTTCAACGGATGAGTCGATATGGTATGGTTCTACATTAGAGGGTCAATGAACGAGTCGATATGTTATTGTTATACATTAGACGTTAAACGGACAAGTCGATATGTTATGGTTATACATTAGACGTTGAACGGACGAATCAAGATGTCATGGTTATACATTAGACGTTCAACGGATGAGTCGATATGGTATGGTTGTACATTAGAGGTTCAACGGAAGAGTCGATATTGTATGGTTGTACATTAGACGTTCAACGGAAGAGTCGATATGGTATGGTTATACATTAGACATTCAACGGACGAGTAGAGATGTTATGGTTATAGATTAGACATTCAACGGATGAGTCGATATGGTATGGTTATACATTAGACGTTCAACGAACGAGTTGATATGTTATGGTTATACATTAGACGTTAAACGGACGAGTCGTGATGTTAGGGTTATACGTTAGAGGTTCAACGGAAGAGTCGATATGGTATGGTTGTACATTAGACGTTCAACGGACAAGTCAATATGTTATGGTTATACATTAGACGTTTAACGGATGAGTCGATATGGTATGGTTGTACATTAGACGTTCAACGGGTGAGTCATGAGGTTAGGGTTATACGTTAGAGGTTCAACGGAAGAGTCAATATGGTATGGTTGTACATTAGACGTTCAACGGACGAGTCAATATGTTATGGTTATACATTAGACGTTTAACGGACGAGTCGAGATGTTATGGTTATACATTAGATGTTCAACGGAGGAGTCGATATGGTATGGTTGTACATTAGACGTTCAATGGATGAGTTGATATGGTATGGTTGTACATTAGACGTTCAACGGATGAGTCGCGATGTTAGGGTTATACGTTAGAGGTTCAATGGAAGAATCTATATGGTATGGTTGTACATTAGACGTTCAATGGACGACTCGATATGTTATGGTTATACATTAGAGGTTCAACGGACGAGTCGAGATGTTATGGTCATACATTAGACGTTCAACGAATGAGTCAATATGGTATGGTTGTATAGTAGACGTTCAACGGATGAGTCGATATGGTATGGTTGTACATTAGACGTTTAACAGATGAGTCAATATGGTATGGTTGTACAGTAGACGTTCAACGGATGAGTCTTCAACGGTACGAGTCAAGATGGTATGGTTAAACATTAGAGTTCATACGACGATTGTCGATATGGTATGGTTGTTCAGTAGCACGTTACATACAGAGACTCAATATGGTATGGTTGTACATTAGACGTTCAACGGATGAGTCAATATGGTATGGTTTTTTTGGCACAAGTAGACGTTCAACGGATGAGTCGAGATGTTAGGGTTATACGTTAGAGGTTCAACGGAAGAGTCGATATGGTATGGTTGGGTTACATTAGACGTTTAACGGAAGAGTCGATATGGTATGGTTATACATTAGACGTTCAACGGACGAGTAGAGATGTTATGGTTTTACATTAGACGTTCAACGGATGAGTCGATATGGTATGGTTATACATTAGACGTTCAACGGACGAGTTTATATGTTATGGTTATACATTAGACGTTAAACGGACGAGTCGATATGTTATGGTTATACATTAGACGTTCAACAGACGAATCGAGATGTTATGGTTATACATTAGACGTTCAACGGAAGAGTCGATATGGTATGGTTATACATTAGACGTTCAACGGATGAGTCGAGATGTTATGCTTATACATTAGACGTTCAACAGATAAGTCGATATGGTATGTCTGTACATTAGACTATTCAACGGGTACGCAGTTCGATATGTTATAGTTATAACATTAGACGTTTAAACGATGAGCGATATGTTATGGTGGGACGTTCAACAGACCGACATCAGATGTTATGGTTACTACAGTTAAGACGTTCAACAGAAGAGTAGTATATGGGTATGGTTGTACATTAAACATTAACGGAAAGAGTCGTATGGTATGGTTTTACATTAGACTGTTCAATGGTTTGGAGTAGAGTTGTTCTGGATATACATTTGTCGTTCAATACGGATGAGTCGATATGGTATGGTTGTACATATTAGACGATCATACGAGTGAGATGAATATATTATGGTTATACATTAGACGTTAAACGAATGAGTCGATATGTTATTGTTTATCATTAGATCGTTCAACGGTATGAATCGTGATGTTATGGTTATACTCATTAGCTGTTTAACGGATGAGTCGATATGGTATGGTGTGTACATTAGACGTTCAATGGAGAGTTGTAGGTCTAGGGTTACTCTTCAGCGGGTTAATACCGGTAGAGGAGACTATGTATGGTTGTACATAGAAGTTTCAAAGACGATTTGATATGTTTATGGTTATACATTAGACGTTTAAACGCACAACTTCAGGTCTATGACCCTACTTTCTTTCACATCAAAGGGCCCCTCATGATATAGTATCAGGTCATCCCAAGTAGATTTTGCATTTAAGCAGTTTATGACAGAATTCATTTGGTCATCTGGAAGGACAGACATGATGAGACTTTTAAGTCGCTGATCTAAGTTAGCAGTCTTTCTCTCATCAGCAGTCCATTATCCTTCTGGACCGTTTGAAATGATGTTTTCAAATTGAGGTTCAATACCAATAATATGGCACATGAATCTCTTTTTCCAATTGGTGAAATTTTCCACCTCTAGTACAGGAGCTGCATTTAACTGGCCACCCCTGTATTCAAGAGTCTGTGGTAATTCTACTACTGCCATTTAAGATGGATCTTGATTTTAAAAATCTTTGAGCCTTTATATATATATCCTTTAAAAGGGATTTTATAAACCATAAGGCTCTGATACCACTTGTTGGTCCCTTGAAATCTGATATAAGGTTTATCAAATTAAACTAATCAGATTTCATAGCAACAAAGTGAGTTTTAAACAAATATATAAACAATATAAAGAACAAGTTTAAAACACACAGAAGTACTTTTCAACGTATAGACTTTTATTAGAATCAAATAAAGAATCTATGACACACGTTGCTTGCGGAATAACAAGGTGGTTGAATGACAATTGGGGTGTTATCTCCTTCGAACTTATTCTTTAACCAAAGTTATGAGAATAAGAAAACAAACTTGTTATGACTAAACTAAAGCTTTAGCTTTTAGTAGTACGAGTCAGTTTGTTTGAGAGATAGATGAACTCTTCAATGTGCATCGCATTAATTGGATGAGATAGCATTTACTCTGGGAATACCTTTCCTTTTATAGGCAAACGGATTAGGGTTTACAAGTTTTAACCTAGCTACGTGGAAAGCATTAAATGGGTGGTTGAGCTACCATTTAATGCACGTTTGCTTTCTAATACTAGGTACAGCCCTTGAAGGAAAGTTGTTGTACTTCTATACCAACTTTAGAAGTAGCATTTCCCAAGGAGATTGCTTTATTCCTTTTGACATAAAGCAATCTTTTTCCCGCCTTGTAAACCTTCTAGAAGTGAAACACACGTTTCAGCTTCTGTTAAGGAGATAGATAATGTTCAGCTTGGAATTGTCAGCCAAGCTGAACTGAAGCTCCAACCAAGAGTCCTTCTTCAGTTTCTGTACCGCTACATACACTGAAGTGAAGATACTTCCCAATATTCTAAGGACCTGAAGAGCTGATGCTGAAGGAACTTCAGCGACTGAAGCTGAAAGGATCCAGTCACTCAAACTGAAAGACTTCAGTTTGAGAATTATATTTAAATCTACTGAAAGACTGAAGGGCTCAGGAATTAAACCCAACAATTATACAACGTCCTCGTCGTATAGATAAAACATTAAAATGAGAATTTAAAAGAATTAGAATGAGAAACTCCCCTAATATTTTGCTCGGTAGATTCTACAAGTTGAGTTTATGAGCAAGAATTCATGTTGAACAACTGTCTTGAGGTTTCAAGACTCCAACACTTCAAAATTTCCAGATCATAGATTCTCCACTAGCATTGTCGATTTGTTTTCTTTCAGCGAGGTCTTGTGCAAATTATAGAAAAAATAATGCATTCCTATCTTGGTCCTACGGTTAATTTAAACTAAACTAAATACTAAATAGGGGTCAGTCTGCTAAATACGTCGTATCATGTGCATGAATACGCCTTATTGACAGAATTGACAATAATGTTTAAAGTGCATAAAAATAAAGGACGGATATTGTCCAAGCATTCAATACGCCGTACGGTATGGAGCGGATATGTCGTATTGATGTCTGGGAAGACAGACTCGATAAAAATAAATAACAATCCGGGTTCTCTTCCGGGAAGCACTTATGTTTACAGCGAAGTCTTTAAGTTAGACTTTTTCTTCAGCTTCTTTACTCCATCTCATGCACCCTTATGTGCCTGCGTGTGAGCCATTCTTCCATCTTCACATCTCGGACATATTCGGGTTCTAAGTTCAAGACCCCCTTATAGAAACTCTTAAGCTTTGGTATGAGTGCGAGATCCCATTCATCATATCTTCCTTACTCACTTTTAGTAATGGCGGGATCTTGTTGCATTGTTCATTAGTGTGATGTTTAAACCTCAAATGTAACCGCACCATTTGGTAAGTAACTTCTTCATTACCATTGTGGATGGTAATCATTCCTTCGAATCATTTTGCATTAATCCTAACTTCTCTTAAAAACGGTTCGCCAAAAATAACATCGCCCATTCCTTCATCACGATAAGCATCCATATCTTTTAAAACTGCAAAATCTGTTAAGATAGAAAAAGTTCCAACAAAGATAGGTATGTTCATTAAGGCTCCAACTACATTGTTTCTCTTGTATTCCAATTTTTCCTTCATTATAGAATTATAAAACTTTTTGGACATTACATTTACATACAAGATAGGGAAAAAATTAGTGTGTAAAAATTCAAAACCTATCATGCAAGAGAACTTCAAGTTGTAGGCACAATCCATACCGATCTTCTTATCGTGGTCGCAATCACTGGGATATCTAAAAACTTTGCTAACCATTCTAGCATCATTCCTAGCTCTAAATTTCTCAATTACCTTACCTTCCTCAATGGTAGGCATTAAATCATCAACTTGATCTCTCTTAAGCTCTAATGGTACATTAAGATCGTTTAGTTCTATGTAATCCCCGAAGAAAGGGTCTAATGATCTATTCAACATAAAAGCCTCTCCCATTAGCCTAGCTTCTAAATCAAGTTCCATTCTTTCTCTTAATCTTAGCATGTAGACCCTATTAATTAAACTACTAGCAGGTTTAACACTTTTGAAAATTATTTTCTCTTCCCCAACTCTCAAAGTAATCTTTCTTTTAAAAACATCAATCTTAGCATGGGCGATAGACAAAAATGGTATTCTGAGGATCAAGGGCACTTTGATATCCTCGGGCATATCAAGAATTAAAAAGTCTATGGGGAAAACAAATTTACCAATACCTACTAGCATGTTTTTAGCAATTTCTTTTGGATATTTCAATGTCCTATCTGCTAATTCAACTGTCAACTTAGTGTGAGCTAATTCGCCTAATCCTAAGTTAAGGTAGGTCGAGAGAGGCATAACACTAACGCTAGCTCCTAAGTCAGTAAGGGCATTATCAAAGCAAACATTATTAATAAAGCAAGGTAAAGTGAAACTTCCTGGGTCTTTCTCCTTTCTGGGTATGGAATTATTGATATGTGAAGCTTCAGAGTAAGCTTCTGAGAATTATGGTCTATATGATCCCTTGTTTTCTTTACAGTAGTAATCATTCGAACGACTTAGAAATAGAATTGCCGTTTGCTTTGTCTCGTACATCAGTGTACGATTCTGTCTAGTGGATACAACGTATTAGGAGGATCCCATACGGCGTATCGGGTATGAATCAGATTCAACAATAGTTGAGATCGAATTGACATAGTCTCTCGGGTTAGTTTCAGTGGAGCTTGGTAAACTTCTAAATCCTCTTTCCTGTAGTACCTTGCTCATTTGCCTGATTTAGATCTCCAAAGTTTTAATTGATGCTCCTTGGTTCCTTATGGCAGCATCCGTTGAAGCTCAGATCTCTTTGATCAAATTGGAGTTCTCCTCGTGTCTTTTTGGTGATTCACTCATAAATTTACTCAGGGTATCTTTCATAGATTGCCTTCGTTCTTGGTACGAAGGGTTTGCATTGCTCCTTTGGGAGAATCTCAGAGCAGTTGCTCTATGTCCCCCTCCTTGAAAAGGTACACCAAATTGAGTGTAGTAAGCTTCTTCAAGGGTTTTCTTTTCTTCCTTGAGTGGACAATCTTTGGTGTAGTGGGGGCATTTACATTGTTCATATCCAACTTGAGCATTATAAACTTTTTCATTCACTTTCTTAATTTCTCTTCCAATATTGTTGAGTTGTGCTTGTATTGCTGTTAATCCGTCAGAAGTTTCAGTACTTCTGGTCCTAGATGTTCCATTGTGCCATTTTTGAGAGTATTCAGCCATTTCTTAGATGGCTACCTTCGCATCAGCAGCAGTCTTTGATGGTATGGCACCTTTTGAATCAAGAATTTGTCTAGCTGGGACATCTAATCAATTATAGAACAAGACTACCTCCTGCATCTTTATTAAATAGTGTTGAGGACACTTCATCAAGAGTTCTTTAAATCGCTCCTAAGCTTGATAGAGGTTTTCATCCGGTTCTTGCTGAAAGTTGTTGATCTCCTCCATTTTCTTTGCAGTACGAGCAGGTGGGCAATATTTTCTTAGAAACTTTGTATTTAGATCTTCCCAAGTTGTAATCACACTAGATGGTTTGTTTCTTAGCCAATGACTTGCGGCTCTAGTTAAGGACATAGGGAAGGCTCTAAGCATCACTTGGTCTATAGTAATATTAGGGATGTGGAATAAATCCACAATCTCAAGAACTTTCTGAATATGTTCATTTGCATCTTTATGATATGAACCGCTGAAAGTGTTGGTACGTAGTTCCTTGAGAAACTGGCCTTTTAATTCAAAATTATTCTTGTCCTCGATCTTAGGCCTAGCAACTCCCGATCCATAGTCGGCTCGAGTTTTGCTCATGTATTGTTCCATAGTTTCCACCATTGTTTCCGCAACTTCTTCCTCCGAATATTCTTCTTGGTCAGAAAATAGATCGAAATCAGGCGATCTCGATTCGTCAAGACTTAGTGTCTTGAAGTGCTTCCTAGATGATCGAAATTCTCATTCCGGATCCTTGAAAGGCTTAAATAGTTCCTTAGTCGAACTTCTTGCCATGCACTACCTGAAACAAAGGATAAACAATCAGTAGGATGGGCTCAGGAGAAAGAAAACATAGATATACGGAAATTGAATTCGAAAACCAGATATGTTACTATATCAGATAGTCAATATGCCGTATTCAATGGAACTGAATACGCCGTATTAATCTTTTTGAATGAATACGCTGTATTAGATAGAAAGTTGGATACACCATATCTAATGGAAGTGGATACACCGTATCGGTTTATCGACCAGAACAATGTATTATGGAAAACAATTAAAACACGCAAACAATTAAACACACAAATATACAAGCAAATATACAGAATATACGAAATTATACACTAATTTAAATTACACCAATCCTAAGGGTTGGATCTAATCTAATCTAAAAACTAAAATATCAAATAAAAATCAAGATTAATTCTTACTCCCCGGCAGCGGCGCCAAAAACTTGATGTGTCGTTGTGTGGTTGTAAATTATGATTCAAGTTTTAAATTTATATTTTGCCGACTTAACAAAAAACAACACTTTAACGGGCAGTGTACCCGGTCGGTGGTAGATTCATGGTAAGTAGGGTGTCGATCACTAAGAGCGAGAAACACTTTCAATTTATTAATACTTTGGTTTTCCTAATCTAAGTTAGTCTAATCTATGCTAAACCTATGTTAAATGCTAAATCTAATGGATAAAGGGGGTTTTCCGTTTGAGAGACTGGCACGGGTTTAGTGGTGACTAAAACCAATTCAAGACACTAAAACACACGCAAGCAAATTAACAGAAGATAAAAGAGCGGTCTAGCCAAATATAAGAAAACTGTATTAACCATTATTAATCCAATCAGAATGTTGGTTTGTTTATTTAGTGCAATGATTACTTATCTCGAGGCGGCATATCATTCTTAAGACTTAGGCGGTACTTCTTCCTAAGACATAGACACATAGAATTCTGTCACAATTAAACGCATCCGCATAAAGCATCCTTATTTGCTTATTATAATATATCTTAGGGATTAAAGCAATGGTGATCTTGTTAAACCCTAGCTCATAGAGACTTTACCCACTTACTGCTTAATGGCAATTTATACACTAGTAGTCCACTAACCAAGTCTTTACCAATTAATCAAGAACGTACTCGCTGATACCAAGGTCACCTTATGGTCCAACTAAGCTCACAATCTAAGGGTAAAGATAGGTCGTTAATTGTGATCCTGTTGGTCTAGATGTATAAATCACTATATGGAGAGCTATCCCAGCATCTAGATTACTTGGTCCGTGATATGAGTGAAAACACATATCCGTTTTATATCAAAAATGACCCATAAAATACAAAATTATGCTTTAAATGCTTGTATATTGCTTGTTTTGTCTTTGTGATTGTGTAGGTACGGATAATGCAAAAATCTCAAGAAAACGGTCAAAAACCGGACAAACACGGACATGGGAACGGAAGAGCACACAAAGAGCCGGGAGAATGCTATCAAAAGTCAACAGTAGTCAACCATAAAAAGACAAAACCCAAAAATTCCAAATCAGTCCCTCAAAGTTAACCAAATTACAAAAATAATCCCTAAACCCTAACGGTGTTAACTCTTGTTTATAAGAGTTAACACCCGTTAATTTTTTATATAACCAAGCCCAAACCCACAACACCCGGCCCAATCCATTGTTAAAACCTAAGTCAACCCTTTTTACCCGGTCAAACCCTAAAATCCCATATCAGTTATTAAAAGAAAAAAAGGCGTGTAACTCTTTTAGAGTTACTATTCATCGTCCCTTACCCTGAGCTAAACCAGTGTAAAATTAACTCAACTATGGCTGCTAAGGGTCTCAATCATTTCACCCTGCTCTTATTAGTCACACTAAGAGCGTGTGTACTTCTAGAAGTGCCACGCTGGCGATCTGTCACATCACACATATGATCAAACGGTGGAGATTAAAAGATGTTGATGTAATTGAAGATTCAAAGGTGGGGATTTATTCCTTGGGCTATACTCCTCAATTCTCTCAAAAAAGAAACACACCAAGGCTCCTCAGCTCTCCGGATTTCAACTATAAATAGAGATAGATAGCTAGAGTGTTAAAGGGTCTCCAATTTATGTTTTAAAATTGGTTTACCAATTTCCTTTCCTTGTAATTTACTTATCAGCACCTTAATTTACCTTGTCAATTTCCTTTCCCGAATTGTACTCTTTCCTTTTCAATCAATAAATTTGTTTTAAAATATTGCCCATTTTCCTTGTTACATTCTTCTCAAATTACTGTCTCAATCATTCATAATTGTTCTCTACTGTTTCATTAAGTACTGCTTAAGCTTGTTTGAGCATTTGTGTTGGAAGTTTAGTGTTATCATTTGAATTAGAAGCTAATTCAGACTTGGTTAATTGTTAATGATAAAAGATTGCTTAACCTTGGGTTAAATTTGGTTTGAATCAGAGTTAAGCTGGACCTAGGGGTGTTAGGATTAGTGATTTAGGTCTTCATCAAGTGCTTTAGACCTTGAGTAAGTTTTCATTTACAAATTTATTGTCATTGATTGCATTTGCTTATTCCTAATTAATCTAGTGCCTAATTTTTCTTTTATATGCTTAATTTCACTTGTTTACTTATCTTGATTATCTATTTTTGATAACTGCTTGTTGAATCTTAGTTTTCAAAGTTGGAGTCTAAAATTTGCTTAAATCCCTTATAAATAGCATAATCTGTAGATTTGTTTTTCTGGATTATTTGTTTGCTTTAATCTGCTTATTAGGTCTCTTAGAAGTTATTTAACATCTGGTATTCAGGTTGTGTTCAATAGATTTCATATTCATAAGCTTAATTGGAATCTATGAATTTTAAAGGGGTGTTTGGCACAACAGTACTAACACCTAGTTAGTACTGCTTGAGGCCTTGTGTCATTTGTGGTTGATTCTCAAAAAAAAATTTGTTTAAGCTAGATTAATAAGCTAGGATAGAGTAAGTTAGCTTTTCATATAGTTAGTTTAATATAAGTTCAAATCTGTTTGTTGCTTTTGAAATATAAGCTTTTATTATCTCTATTTTCTTTCATTTTTTTAGCTCTTAGATGTGTGTTTTTGGAGTGTTAAAGTAGTTCTTTAAGTCTGCATTTGCTAGTTTTAGCTTTGGTTCATTTATCATGTCAACTGCATCAGCAGGAAAACAAGATAAAAGGGCAAATTCTAGCTAAAAATTCAGCAGGATATAATTAATAGTAGCTTTTGAATTTTATAGCATAACTAGTTTATAGGCTACTCTAGGTAGAATAGGGTTTAATTTAGCTTAATTAGCTTAATTTCTTATCTGTTTTTAAGCTTTTATTTTGTCCTTTGTCTTTTCTAAAAAACCAAAAACTCAGATCATGCTGAGTTATTCAGCTGTTTTCAATCACCTTTTTCAATAAGCTCTAGTTTTCAAAAGTTGATTTAAAAAGCTTTTTCAAGTAGACTTTTAGCTAGTCTTTCAGAAAAACCAAGTTTCATTCATTAAAATTCTTGTTTAGTTGCTTAATTTTAAGCTCAAAGTGAGCTTAAGGGTCTGTTTGGCTACTATTTTCATTTTAGATGCTTATTGAGATTTCAGCTTATAGCTTAGGTCCTTTGTGCTTAATTTCCTTTCATTTAAGCTCAGTAGTGTAGGAAGTAGCTTAATTTTAGCTTTAAATTCATTAGTGTAGCTTATTTTAGCTTTTAGAGTTCTTAAAATTTGATAAAATCCAAAAAAATATAGTTTAGTGATTCTGTCATCATTTTAAGCTGTTTAATAGCTTATTTAGGGCTTTTCATAAAAAGTTTCTTTTATTAAAATTGCTTATTTTTAGGTGCTTAATAACTTTGCTTTTATAAGTTTTTATAAAAAAAAGGGGGAAAGTGGAAATCGGGGGTGAGCAAGACTCGAACCCCCGACCTCAACACTTTCAACCCTTTTATAACACACACACCACACTCACTACCACTGCGCCCTTGGGTCTTTTTCGTTATACTCTTACAACATTTAATCTTTATACACATTTAGCCCTTATAAGCCTTATAAGCTGTTTTAGCTTATTTCGCAGCTTATTCATTAAGCTGTGATATCAAACTTATTTTTCCTAGGATCTAATTAGTTCAAGCTATTTTCTGTATTTTTTCTAGAATTTTTATAGATAGTTTAGTATTTTTAAACATTTATTTTTATTAAAAACTTTAAAAAATCATAAAAAATAGAAAAATAATCAAAAAAATATAAATCTTTTTTAGAAAATTTTCTTTTATCATAAAGTTTATAGGAAAATTGGTTTTGCTTTCGTAGGGTCTAATTTGCAAAATTTTGATTTTTAAAGAACGGGATTTGTTCCCGTTCTCGTTTTTCGTGTTTTAAGGCTCATTTCAACTCCGTTTTTGTTCTAGTTTTCTTTAAACTTACTTTTTAGTCAAATAGAGTCCATTTAAAAAGAAAATTTTAAGTTAGGTTTAATTTTAGAAATTTAGGATTTTTGACCTCCGTTTAGGGGTCCTGTTTTGCGTTTTTAGTTAAAATTTGGTTTCCCGTTATTTGTCTTCGTGCTTAATTGTTATAATTTGTTTATTTTAATTTTTAAAAGTAGATAATCAAATCAATCTTTGTCTTCAATTCAAATCATTGTCCGAACATCAAACGTGGTTTCAATTTCACAAATCGTTGGGGGATAACGACCCGGGAATCATACTTCCCGGTTTATATACGTATTATATTATATATATTTGTGAAGATTTTCCTTTTTACCTTTGTCCTCAAGGGTAAATTGGTAATTTTCCATCATATTATATATTTTATTATTACGTATATATAAGATTCTAGCGAATCAATTTTTGGCGCCGCTGCCGGGGATTTGTGATTAAGATTCTCTCGTTTGAAGTTTGTTGATCGTAATTTGAAGACCCTTTCATTTTTGAAAGTTTTGTTCTTGTTAAAAAACCAAAAAAATAAAAAATTATAAAAAATAAAAAGTAAAAAAATATTTTTCTTTTCTTTTAGTATAATTATCATATAAAAAAAATCAAAAATATAAAAAAATTGTCCATAATAAAAAATAAAATAAACAAAGTTGGTAAAAGAACACCAACAAATAATACCTTCAATTGAGGTATTATCCATTAGTAAGTTCCCAACTCGAATCAAAGATTTAAAAACTTACCATTTGTGTCATTTACGAAATACGAAAATAAAATTTTTAAGAGCTATCGTGAAGTAAGTTTGATTATTTGGTTCAAGTTGTCTATCTCATTGTCCGTTAAAATTAGATTAAAAACAAAAATTAATCATATTAAAAATAAATAATCTTTTTTTTTTTTTTTTTTTTATTTCTTCTTTTTTTTTTTCTTTTTTTTTTTTTATTCTTATTTTTTTTTTTTTTTTTTTTTTTTTTTTTTTTTTTTTTTTATGTTTTTTTTTTTTTTGTTTTTTTTTTTATTTTTTCTATTTTCTCTTATCCATTTTATATTCTTTTCATTAACCCTCCTAAAATGTTTAATTTCTTATGGCATCACTCGATCAGCGGTTGAACCCCCTCTTCTCAATTAAAGAATGCATGACTTGTGGAGCTTTGTACACTGCGGACTTTTGTTGTTCAAAAGGAGGTCTTGAAGACAAGATTCTTGTTCCTAAACCTCCTCAGAATTGTGCAACTTGTGGAAACCCGGTTGATGGTTTATATTGTCGACCTTGTGCTTTTGTGCGAAAGTGTTTGAATGAAGGTTGGTATACAATTCATGATGTTAATAAAAGATTATTCTAAACACTTCAGGAGATCATCAAATGACCAAACCAACGTTGTTAGTGCATTCGGTGAAGCCATTCGTTCGTCAATCAAGAACCAGTTGTGCAAAATTCTTCGCACAAAGTCACTCTACAAATTAAACACAATTGTTGTTACGAGTGTGGTGATTCATTTAGACAGATTTCTTTTTTCAACGATTTGTTACTTGCAAGTCTTGTGGGAATCATGTGCTCATATTGGTTATAATTGTCCACCAAAAGCTCCGATTATCTCTAATCCAGAACAATGCAATCAAACCATTAATGAGCTCCCACAGACTTTGCCAAGTGTTCATCCGACATGCAATTCTGAAGATGAGAATTCATTCACTTATGATTCCAAACCTAATTTTGTTGATGATTCTCCTAACGTTTTCAACCCACCTCCACAACCTTCTTTGAATTCTTGTGAATTTTGCGGGAACGATGCTCGTTATGGTCATAATTCTACACATCAAGTTCAGTTTTCACTATCCGGAACCGTAGTTGTTAAATCAAGACTTTAATTTCACCGCCAAGTATTTTCATGATTTTCTACAACTATATCTTTGTTGTGAAATTGCGGGGTTCCTCACGAGATTTTTCAATGTCAACCGAATGAATGACGGTCTATTATCACGAGCCAAAATTCAGCTTGATTTCTAATTCTTTCGGCTTGACAAATCTCAACCTCCACAATACTATACCGTTTCCATCATCCAATCTTCAATGTTCATAAATGACTTTCAATCTCATAAAATAAAGCTTAATGGAGCAAATGACATCCATATGTGATATGGTTGGTCAAATTATGCAAAAGAAGGAAGAAGAAAGGCGAATTAAGGAAGATCAAGCGGCTAAAGATCGATATTGGAAGATTCCCATTTGCTATGATGAGGACGAGGACTATACCATTGCAATCATACCCGTTTTATCAACTAAGGAGCCCGTTGACTCTCTCATAATGGAGGATGAGCATCTTGACACTATTCCGGCAACGGAATCAGACAAAATAATAAAGTCTAGTGTTGAGGAGCTTGTCCTGATCCCAAGTGAGTCCAAGGGTATTTTCGACGGTGTATGTGATGAGCCTCTTTGTGATAACCCTACCCCTCTTAAAGCTTTCAAAGATCACTCTAAGATTGTCGTCAATTCCAACGATGATGATACTTCAAGTGATGATGATTC
>BQNB010006123.1:0-77500 GCA_026074375.1 Tanacetum coccineum | reverse complement strand
TTGAGGGCAATGTTTGATTTTAGTATGGGATAATATATCTTCGATATGATCTTTCCTACTTTTACACATTGTTCTCACGTACCCTGTTTTCTCACCAAAAATTTAAAAAATATGAAAAAAATTAAAATTTTTCAAAAATAAAATTAGTATTTTTGTCACAATTTTGATTTTCTTGCTGGGTAGAATAAGAGTAAATTTTAACTGATCGAGCGTGTTGAGCTCTAGCTTGTTCCTTAACTTTTAGGCTAAGCGTTCGCGAGAATTTGCGAAGAACGAAAAATGATAGAGTTAGGTATGAGTAGGATGCTAAACAAGGATTATTTGGAAATCTTAAGAGCTCATGTATGTAACTTGTTGCTTTTTCTCCCATAAGCTCTTAACCGGATTAATATACGTGCTATTTTTGAAGATTAAACTTAAATCAATAATTTTTATGTAATATATAGCAAAAATTTTAGTCTTAGTTCAAATTTATACTTGAATTTTTCAAAAAGAAGTCTTCTCTATATATATATATATATATATGATGATAAATAAAATAATGAAAAAATTAAAAATATAATAATAAAAGTTGTGGGTTGATAAAAGTTTACTACCTCTTGCCGGCTCATAACCGATGTGGTAGTCTTCTAAGAACGCCTATAGTAGAATGATAAATCCGAGGGACTGATAAAAGTTTGTTGCATCTTGACGGTCAACAACGATGTTGCAGCTTCTAAAAGGTTTGAGGTTACATTGCCATGAATGTTTAATATTAAGTGTGAATAAAAATAGATTTCTTTTTGTTACAATTCAAATATGGTTTTGTTTACACTTTGACTATTCTATTTTATAAGCTATGAATATCCGAGAAACCTGAGAGTTTTTAAAACCTAAGGTCTGTGAGTTCCGATACTAGTCTCTGTGGGGTGTCAAAAGCATAGTCACTTAGCCGTAAGGTTGGGATGTGCCAAGACGAAAGTCGCTACATTGGATGATCTCGCCTTCAACTCAATTTTCTTCAGTGGAACGTGAAGCATAGTATGTTGCAAAACGTTGATCCATGGTTGAAATTCAAAATAGCACACTCACTTAAGATATTATAAATGTCGGGAGTAAAAAGTTCAAAAGTTGCAAATATGAGTAGTGTTAGCATCTTTACTGATATTTAGCTGTGATTTCGTTTTAAGCTTGGTTTGGATAAGTGAAAAATTAGGGACGATGAATTTTTCCTTTTTGGGGCATTCCCGGATCGAAGTGAATCTTGTTCTATGATCCCTAATAGTTATGGAAATAATGAAAGCCGAAATATTATTAGTTTATATCTCTTAAAAAAATGAAAAACGGAAAAAGGGGTGTTTTATAACTTGTGATTTCTTAACTCTCTCCACAAAAAATCTTTGCTACTTTTCAAATATTTAGTTTGGGAAAGTTTTGAGGTATTTGATTATAGAGCATATAATATTGCGTGAGGACACACAATCGCTTAGTTTGGAGAATTTTGATATGTGTGAAAACACATATCTGTTTTATATCAAAAATGGCCCTTAAAAGACAAAATTGTGCTTAAAATGCTTGAATATTGCTTGTTTTTTCTTTGTGATTGTGTAGGTACGGATATTGCAAAAATCTTAAGAAAACGATTAAAACCGGACAATCACGAACACGGGAACGGAATTGAGTGTGCAAAAGCCGGGAGAATGCTATCAAAGGTCAACAAAAGTCAACCCTTGGTCAACCAAAGTCAACCACAAAAAGACAAAACCAAAAATTCCAAATCAGTCCCTCAAAGTTAACCAAATTTCAAAAAGAGTCCCTAAACCCTAACGGTGTTAACTCTTTTAATTATAAGAGTTAACACCCGTTATCTGCCCTTTTTATAAAACCAAAGCCCAAGCCCAATCCTATAAATTTTACCTGAAGCCCATTTCCTTTTACATTTAACCGAGACAAATTACCCATCGTTCAAACACATACCCTCTCGTTTTAACTGTTAAAAAAGGCTGGTAAATACACTTGTATTGTCATCGTCGTCCACAAAACTTCCAATACCAAATCAAAAGGGTTAATTTCACTTAGGGGAATAGCTTAATAATTCAAAGGCAAGCAGTGATGTGCAAAAGGGTGATGTCACAAGCTTTGTGATTAGCACAATACCCAAAGGGAATGACACGTGGTTCTGAAACAAAACACGCGAGGATGAGGATATTTTACACTAAAACGCTCACAAAGAAGCACACTGGTATCTGACATACGGATTGCCACCATTGGCATACGTGTGATCTAATCTAATCCAAGGGCTCTCAATCGACAGCAACGATTGAGTGAATAGCGGTGAGATGAACAGGGGCGTGTAACCACCTTTGGCTAGAAGCTTCAGCTATTTGGCTTTTATAAAGCTCACTCTCTCACAAATAAAATTTCTTTTTCTGCATTTTTTTAGTTAAAAAGCTTTTGTAACTTTTAATTTAATGTAATTTCTTTTTAAGTGTTGTAATTTTAATTTCTTCAAGTATTGTAATTGTTTTAAGCTTTAATAAAATTTCTTCTTTTCAGTTTTCAGTACCTGTTTTTACTTTATAAGCTTTTATAATCTCAATGCTTCTGGTTACTGTTTCATTAAGATCTCAATAAGGGGGGGGGGGGGGCAGTCATTATAAGCGCTCTTGAGTCTCTTAAGTCAAATTAGCTTAATTAGTCATCTAATCTTACTCAAACTATAAAATTCTGTTTAATACCCTTAGCTTATATGGATCTTGCATCTGATGAATAAGCTTTGACATGAAGGATTATTGGACTTACCAGCTTATCCTTGTTATAAGCAGGGTGCTTGTAGCAGCTCAATTGAGCCTTTGAGACCTTTGGTTTAGATCAAGGCTTAAGTAAGTGTTCACTTTAGGCATCTCTGTCTTAATTTTCTTTGTTCATTAATTACTTAAATGTTTGCTTATCTTGGTATTTGTGCTGATTACATATTTTAATTATGCTTAATGAAATATGTTGATTAGATGATATTGGTTTCGTAGTATAGTAGTATAGTCGACTTTTTTGCTTGTTTAGTCTTTTAAAAATGTCATTAAAAACCAAAAAATAAAAATAATAATAGTGTAGCTTATAGCTTATTAATTTGGCTTATTATCTGTTTAAATAGGTTTATTAGGTGAGTGATTAGCTGCTAGTTATCTGGTATTCAGGTTGTGCTCAATAGATTTCATATTCATAAGCTTAATTTGAATCTATGAATTTTAAAGGGGTGTTTGGCACAAGTGTACTAACACCAAGTTAGTACTGCTTGAGGCCTTGTGTCTTTTGTGGTTGATTCTTAACTTTCAAATAAGTCTGTTTAAGCTAGATTAATAAGGTAGGATAGAGTAAGTTAGCTTTTCATATAGTTCGTTTAATATAAGTTTAAATATGTTTGTTGCTTTTGAAATATAAGCTTTTATTATCTCTATTTTCTTTCATGGTTTTTTAGCTCTTAGATGTGTGTTTTTGGAGTGTTAAAGTAGTTCTTAAAGTCTGCATTTGCTAGTTTTAGCTTTGGTTCATTTATCATGTCAACTGCATCAGCAGCCTCAAGTGCTTAAGTCAAATTTTCAATCTTAATTTTTAGCAAGTAGAGGTAGTTTTTAAGTTTAGATTTTCAGCATTCAAACAGAACTTAGGTTAGTTATAATCTGTTTCTAGCTAGTTTTTATTAAGAAGTTATTGAGCTTATTTGTTTTTAGCTACCAAATTAGCACTTTGTCTTTTTAATTTCAAAAAGAAAATTCAGCAGCAACTGAGTTTTTAAGTTTTTTTAACTCATTCTTTTCATTAAGCAAAAGTGTTTCAAAGTAAGTTTTTAAATATGTTTTAGAAATCTTATTGGTTGATCTTTAGGATAGTTTAGAATAAAAGCATTTAGGATCTTTGAGCTTATTGCAAATTGAGCTCAAAGTCAGCCCTTAAGGCCTGTTTGGTTTTTAATTTTTCATAAGTGCTTATTTTGATTTCAGCTTATGGCTTATATCTTTGATTTCTTTATTTTGAGTCATTTTCAGTTTCTTAGGGTAGGGCTAGGTAGAAAATTAGCTTTTAAGTTCTTAAGTTTTAGCTTATTCAATCTTTTAAAGTATTAAATTCTAAGAAAAAGTCAAAAATAACATGTTTAAGTTAATATGTTAGGATAAAGGCTGTTTTTCAGCTTATTAGGTTCTTTTCAATATAAGTTGTATTATAAAAGTTACTTATTTTCGTTTGTCTACAATTTGCTTTTTGCTTTTCAAAAATAAAAAAAAAAAGTTAACAAAAAGAGAGGCTGGGACTCGAACCCACGACCTCTCCTTCTCACACCTATTGCCTTAACCAATATGCTACAATAGCTCATCTGTTTACTCTTCTTTTCATTATTTGTTAAACACATTTTTAGTTTAGTCCTTATTAAAAAGCGTAAGATTATTAGGATTTTTCCCCAGCTTATTAGATAAGTGGGGGTTTGCTTATATTTTTCTTAGATTCTTTGCATTAAGAGCTCATGTATGTAACTTGTTGCTTTTTCTCCCATAAGCTTCTAACCGGATTAATATACGTGCTGTTTTTGGAGACTAAACTTAAATCAATAATTTTTTATGTAATATATAGCAAAAATTTTAGTCTTAGTTCAAATTTATACTTGAATTTTTCAAAAAGAAGTCTTCTAAAAAATAAAAAAAATATAAATGATGATGAATGATAAAATGATAAAAAATATATAATATAATAATAAAAGCTGTGGGTTGATAAAAGTTTACTACCTCTTGCCGGCTCACAACCGATGTGGTAGTCTTCTAAAGAAAGCCTATAGTAAGAATAAAAATCCGAGACTGATAAAAGTTTGCTGCATCTTGCCGGCTCACAACCGATGTTGCAGCCTTCTAAAAGGTCAAGGGTTACAATTGCATAAATGTCTAATATTAAGTGTAAATTAATAAATAGATTTCTTTTTGTTAAATTCAAATATGCTTTTGCACTTTGACTATTCTATTTTATAAGCTATGAATATCCGGGAAACCTGAGAGTTTTTAAAACCTAAGGTCTGTGAGTCCCGATACTAGTCTTTGTGGGTGTCAAAAGGCTGGTCACTTAGCCGCAAGGTTGTGATGTGCCGAGACGAAAGTCGCTACATGGGATGATCTCGCCTTCAAACTCATTATTCTTAGGTAGAACGTGAAGCATAATATGTTGCAAACCTTTGATCCCTGGTTGAAATTCAAAATAGCACATTCACTTAAGATATAATAAATGTCGGGAGTAAAAAGTTCACAAGTTGCAAATATGAGTAGTGTTAGCATCTTTACAGATATTTAGCTGTGATTTCATTTTAAGCTTGGTTTGGATAAGTGAAAAGTCGGGGACGATGAATTTATCCTTTTTGGGGCATTCTTGGATCTAAATGCATCTTGTTCTATGATCCCTAACAGTTACGAAAATAATGAAAGTTGAAATATTCTAAGTTTATATATATAAAAAAAATATTAGGAAAATAGGGTGTTTTATAACTTGTGATTTCTTAACTCTCTCCACAAAAATCTTTGCTACTTTTCAAAGGTTTAGTTTGGGAAAATTTTGAGGTATTTGGTTATAGAACATATAATATTGCGTGAGGACACGCAATCGCTTAGTTTGGGGAATTTTGACATGTGTGAAAACACATATCCGTTTTATATCAAAAATGACCCATAAAAGATAAAATTGTGCTTTAAATGCTTGTATATTGCTTGTGTTTGTCTTTGTGATTGTGTAGGTACGGATAATGCAAAAATCTCAAGAAAACGGTCAAAAATCGGACAAACACGGACACGGGAACGGAAGAGCACACAAAGAGCTGGGAGAATGCTATCAAAAGTCAACAGTGGTCAACCATAAAAAGACAAAACCCAAAAATTCCAAATCAGTCCCTCAAAGTTAACCAAATTACAAAAATAATCCCTAAACCCTAACGGTGTTAACTCTTGTTTATAAGAGTTAACACCCGTTAATTTTTTATATAACCAAGCCCAAACCCACAACACCCGGCCCAATCCATTCTTAAAACTCAAGTCAACCCTTTTTACCCGGTCAAACCCCAAAATCCCATATCAGTTATTAAAAGAAAAAAAGGTGCGTAACTCTTTTAGAGTTACTGTTCATCGTCCCTTACCCTGAGCTAAACCAGGGTAAAATTAACTCAACTATGGTTGTTAAGGGTCTCAATCATTTCACCCTGCTCTTCTTAGTCACACTAAGAGCGTGTGCACTTCTAGAAGTGCCACGCTGGCGATCCATCACATCACACATATGATCAAACGGCGGAGATTAATAGATGTTGATGTAATTGAAGATTCAAAGGTGGGGATTTATTCATTGGGCAATACTCCTCAATTCTCTCAAAAAAGAAACACACCAAGGCTCCTTAGCTCTCCGGATTTCAACTATAAATAGAGATAGATAGCTAGAGTGTTAAAGGGTCTCCAATTTATGCTTTAAAATTGGTTTACCAATTTCCTTTCCTTGTAATTTACTTATCAGCACCTTTATTTACCTTGTCAATTTCCTTTCCCGAATTGTACTCTTTCCTTTTCAATCAATAAATTTGTTTTAAAATATTGTCCATTTTCCTTGTTACATTCTTCTCAAATTACTGTCTCAATCATTCATAATTGTTCTCTACTGTTTCATTAAGTACTGCTTAAGCTTGTTTGAGCATTTGTGTTGGAAGTTTAGTGTTATCATTTGAATTAGAAGCTAATTCAGACTTGGTTAATTGTTAATGGTAAAAGCTTGCTTAAGCTTGGGTTAAATTTGGTTTGAATCAGAGTTAAGCTGGACCTAGGGGTGTTAGGATTAGTGATTTAGGTCTTCATCAAGTGCTTTGGACCTTGAGTAAGTTTTCATTTACAAATTTCTTGTCATTGATTGCATTTGCTTATTCCTACTTAATCTAGTGCCTAATTTTGCTTTTATATGCTTAATTTCACTTGTTTGCTTGTCTTGATTATCTGTTTTTGATAACTGCTTGTTGAATCTTAGTTTTCAAAGTTTGAGTCTAAAATTTGCTTAAATCCATTATAAATAGCATAATCTGTAGATTTGTTTTTCTGGATTATTTGTTTGCTTTAATCTGCTTATTAGGTCTCTTAGAAGTTATTTAACATCTGGTATTCAGGTTGTGTTCAATAGATTTCATATTCATAAGCTTAATTGGAATCTATGAATTTTAAAGGGGTGTTTGGCACAACAGTACTAACACCTAGTTAGTACTGCTTGAGGCCTTGTGTCTTTTGTGGTTGATTCTCAAATAAGTCTGTTTAAGCTAGATTAATAAGCTAGGATAGAGTAAGTTAGCTTTTCATATAGTTAGTTTAATATAAGTTCAAATCTGTTTGTTGCCTTTGAAATATAAGCTTTTATTATCTATTTTCTTTCATTTTTTAGCTCTTAGATGTGTGTTTTTGGAGTGTTAAAGTAGTTCTTTAAGTCTGCATTTGCTAGTTTTAGCTTTGGTTCATTTATCATGTCAACTGCATCAGCAGGAAAACAAGATAAAAGGGCAAATTCTAGCTAAAAATTCAGCAGGATATAATTAATAGTAGCTTTTGAATTTTATAGCATAACTAGTTTATAGGCTACTCTAGGTAGAATAGGGTTTAATTTAGCTTAATTAGCTTAATTTCTTATCTGTTTTTAAGCTTTTATTTTGTCCTTTGTCTTTTCTAAAAAACCAAAAACTCAGATCATGTTGAGTTATTCAACTGTTTTCAAATACCTTTTTCAATAAGCTCTTGTGGTTCAAAGTCTTTTCAAAAAGCATTCCTAAATAGATTTAAAGTCAAGCTTTAAGAAAATATAAGTTTCATTTCATAAAAAGCTTATTTGACTGCTGAAAATTAAGCTCAAAGTGAGCTTAAGGTCTGTTTGGGTCTTAGAGGTTAGCAAGTTCTTTTTTAGGATTTCAGCTTATAGCTTGTCAATTTTGTGCTTAATCCTTTTTATAGAAGCTTAATAGATCAGTTTTAGTTAAATAAGTAGCTTATAATTCATTAGTTTAGCTTATATCAGCTTTTGAGATCTTAGTTTAGAAAAAAGCCAAAAATAGTAGTTAAGTAGTTTCTGTCATATTATAAGCTGTTTTTAGCTTATTTAGGGCTTTTCATAAAACGTTTCTTTTATTAAAAGTGCTTATTTTTAGTTTTTTTACAACTTTGCTTTTATAAGTTTTTAAAAATAAAAAAGGGGGGGAAGTGGAAATCGGGGGTAAGCAAGACTCGAACCCCCGACCTCAACACTTTCAACCCTTTTATAACACACACACCACACTCACTACCACTGCGCCATTGGGTCTTTTTCGTTATACTGTTACAACATTTAATCTTTATACACATTTAGCCCTTATAAGCCTTATAAGCCGTTTTAGCTTATTTCGCAGCTTATTCATTAAGCTGTGATATCAAACTTATTTTTCTTAGGATCTAATTAGTTCAAGCTATTTTCTGTATTTTTTTCTAGAATTTTTATAGATAGTTTAGTATTTTTAAATATTTATTTTTATTAAAAACTTAAAAAATTCATAAAAAATAGAAAAATAATCAAAAAAATATAAATCTTTTTTAGCATAAAATTTACTTTTTATCTTAAAAGTTTATACGATTGGTTATGCTTTAGTAGGGTTCTAATTGCAAAAATTTTGATTTTTTAAAGAATGGGATTTTTCTCGTTTCGTTTTTCGTGTTTTAAGGCTCATTTCAACTCTGTTTTTGTTCTAGTTTTATTTAAACTTACTTTTTAGTCAAATAGAGTCCATTTAAAAAGAAAATTTTAAGTTAGGTTTAATTTTAGAAATTTAGGGTTTTTGACCTCCGTTTAGGGGTCCTGTTTTGCGTTTTTAGTTAAAATATGGTTTCCCGTTATTTGTCTTCGTGCTTAATTGTTATAATTTGTTTATTTTAATTTTTAAAAGTAGATAATCAAATCAACCTTTGTTTTCAATTCAAATCATTGTTCGAACATCAAACGTGGTTTCAATTTCATAAATCGTTGGGGGATAACGACCCGGGAATCATACTTCCCGATTTATATACGTATTATATTATATATATTTTTGAAGATTTTCCTTTTTACCTTTGTCCTCAAGGGTAAATTGGTAATTTTCCATCATATTATATATTTTATTATTACGTATATATAAGATTCAAGCGAATCAAGTAGTCTTTAGAAGTTTATGAAAATGTATCCCTAAGGATTTTTCCGTTTAAGCATTTATTTGATCTATTACAAGTACACAACCAAACACCTCATGAAATAGGAAGATGAAAACACTCAAATCACTCAACTAATCTATGTGGTAACATGCAACTAATTCGCTCAATTGCTCTGTCGTGACCAGTATTCTATCATAGGCTTGGCAAGGATACACATCTCCACCACTAGAGCTAAAGATTAACAAGTTTATAAATGTAAAATGGGTTTTTATAATAGGGTTTAGGGTTGATCATTCTACAATCTTTCACTAAAAGTACCACACCAACAAGGCAGCTGAAGCACACATACATGGCCGTAACAACGAAATAGACATGTGTGTTCGATCGCATCCTCATTCGAGTTTAACCAACGGTTAGGATGAAGAATGATATAGGGTAGGGATCTTCTAACTTTCACCAATAGTAATAAACCAACAAGGCAGCTGAGACATGCATACATGGCCGTAACGACAGAATAGACATGCATGCTCGATCACATCCTCATTCGCGTAAAACCCATGGTTAATGAATGGAAAGGGAATTAAATTGTTGTTAAACAAAAATTATGAAACAAATAGAGTAGGTCTAAGATATAAGTTTCTAGACACTTTTTCCTGACCATTACCATGATAAAGACACAACTATTTACAAACGTCTTGATCATAGATAAAAAACAACAACCTGAGTTGGCGTTCCCATAACGGTCAACTTTCCAATCATCCCATACTTTACATACTTTTACAAGACATGTGGCGATATCTACCACTTTATACAATACTCTACATCGTTGAATTATAGACGTATTAATGAATAATCGATCCTTCATATAATTCCTTTAGTCTAAGCTTTTGCGAAACGATTATCTTCAAACTTTCCTCCTCTTTTTTGTTGCGATTTTCTAATTTTTTTGATTTTTTCACTACACTATACTACGAAACTCGGTGTAATTTCACCATCTTCACGATCATAATAACTCCGGATAATTCCTTCGGTAATTCTTCGTTCTTCGGACGTACCAATAATTGCGTTGGTAGTAAAAATACATGAGTTTTGACTACTTTATACATTCCCATTTGCAATGTGCAAATTTCTTCCCAAACGTACCAAAGATAGAAAATTGACATAAGACTCGGAAATACATACTTTACACTTTAAGCAACTAGCAACTGATAAATGGACATAATCTAACATGGTAGGCTAAGGTGTAAAGGTGTAACGAAATAAACAGTTGATGTAATTCCTAAAGGATTGGCTTTATTGGTTTTTCTCGGGGTATCTTACTCTTAAGATGAGAGTAAACAAAAGGGTTTATACGGAGATTTAACTAACAAGTGTAGTTAGTTAATAAAACAGCACATAAAGGCTTTTTGGGTGTAATCCTAAAAATTTACCAA
This sequence comes from Tanacetum coccineum, assembly GCA_026074375.1. NCBI lineage: Eukaryota > Viridiplantae > Streptophyta > Magnoliopsida > Asterales > Asteraceae > Tanacetum > Tanacetum coccineum. The sequence continues at coordinate 66,891 of BQNB010006123.1, read as the reverse complement.
TTTAAACAAGTTACTCCATCTAAATCCATAGTACTCATTATTGTGGTCTCAAATAGATATACCAAGCTAAGTTCTAAAGTCTACAACATCACCGGCACACTCATTTTTTTTTATGGAATTTGGGTAAACATTTGGAAACCAATAAGGTTAAATCCTCACAACCAATAAGGTTAATTCCTGACCATTATCTAACAAAGGGGTATTTGTGTGCGGGTTAGTTCAAAGTTATTTTCACAAAATATGCTTGGAAAATTTTTTAAATTTGAGGGGAATAAATTTATGCATTTTTATGTGAAAAATAAGACAAGTAACTACATTCTATTTCCTATCCCCCACTTGGAATTATTCAAAACGTCCCTCGTTGTATAGGATAAAAACATTAAAACATTAAAAACATGAATTAAAAAGAATTAGAATGAGAAACTCCCCTGATATTTTGCTCGGTAGATTCTCCAAGTTGAGTTTATGAGCAAGAATTCGTGTTGAACAGCCGTTTTGAGGTTTCAAGACTCCAACACTTCAAAATTTCCAGATCGTAGATTCTCTACCAATGTTGTCGATTTCTTAACTTGGATAACGTTCCACCAGTTGAAAGTGAAGTTGTTTCCATTATGAATGTCAAGGTTCATCATGAAGAACCAAGTACTCAGACTCCATCTTTTCTCACCATACCTGTAACGGTAATCTCAGAAACTTCAACTGCAGCTGCACCAACCATTCCTCTGACAATTCCACCAATCACTCCTTTTCCACAATAGTCAACACCAACACCAACTCCTGCACCAACAACTAAAACAACTACAACCTCAATTCCAACTCTTCCAGATTTTTCATCCCTATTCAGATTCGACCAAAGAGTTTTTGTCTTGGAAAAAGATCTCTCTCAACTCAAACAAGTGGATTATTCTGCACAACTGCTCGAAACTATAAAGTCATAAATTCCTGCAATGGTAGATGGTCAACTTAGCACAAGACTTGAAGATTCTATTCAGAATGCTTTCCGATCATACACTATAGAATTTGAGAAGAAAACTCAAGGTGAGAAGAAGAAATACATAGATCTCGTTGAGAAATTAGTGAAAGATATTATCAAAGATGAAGTCGAGATTCAACTTCCACAGATTCTACCAAAGGAAGTATCTGACTACGCCACTTTGGTGATCCAAAGCACCACCACTGAATCACTTGAGAATTTCGTCTTGGCTAAATCTTCTTCTCAACCCAAATCTACATATGAGGCAGCAACGTCACTCATAGAGTTTGAATTGAAGAATATCCTTCTACACAAGATGCAGAAAAGTAAATCGTATTGAAGAGCTTAAGAACACAAAGAACTTTACGATGGACTGGTCAAATCTTATAAGCTTGACAAGGATCTCTTTGAATCATATGATAAAGCATATTCTTTAAAGAGAGACCATGAAGACAAGGACAAAGATGAAGACCCTCCTGCTGGATCAGACCAAGAGTTGAAAAGAAGGAAGACAAGCAAGGATGCTGAACCATCAAAAGACTCTAAATCAAAAGAATCAAAGTCAAGCTCATCCAAAGGCACCAAGTCTTAGCCAAAATCATCTGGTAAGTCTGCGCAAGCAAAGGAATCAGTGTTTGAGACTGCAGACACCGAGATGCCACAAAATCAAAGAAGTGATTTGGGTAACACTGATGATCAACCCAATGTCAAGGCAGCTTCAAAGCATGACTGGTTCAAGAAACCTGAAAGGCCTCCGACTCTAGATTCAGAATGGAATGATAGAAAAACAATTGATTTTAGACGACCTCAGACTTGGATCAGCAGAATTGCTCATGCAGAAAAGCCTCCTCTCACTTTTGACGAACTGATAAGCACTCCTATCGACTTATCAGCATATGTCATGAACAATCTAAAGATTGATAATCTGACCTAAGAGCACCTTGTTGGACCAACTTTTAATCTTCTCAAAGGTACATGGTCCTAATTCTTGGTTTGTTATCGTGATCTCTTCTTAGCTTTAATTGTTCCCACTAAACAGAAGCATGTTTCTTAATCTTAATGGCAACAATTTTGACCTTCAAATCTTCACGGACTTCTTGATAGTCAAACACACGCTCGAATGTGTGAATCCAGTCAATGAACTTGTCAGGTTGGATTCTACCTTCAAATACCGGAATATCTACCCTCATGTTAGCACCACGTTGGGAACGATTGTTTCTTCGATCATTATGCCGATAATGAGCTTCTTCATCACTAGATTCTGAGTTACCATTAACATGGAAGGGGTTAAATTCTTCATCTTCAGAATCTTCATTTTCTGGCTCATTGTGGTTTTGCCTAGGCGCCTCCACGCGCTCGAGACGCAACTGGAGTTGTTGCACAAGCTGTCTCAACTCATTCACCTCAATGTCTCGCGGGTCAGGTTCTTGATGCAACTGGTTGACGTTACGGGTACGGCGTCGGCCAACCATTCTCAACCTGGGCTCTGGTACCAAAATGACGCCGGTTAACAGAGATGAGCACAAGGAGTTAGCAAACACAACAATTAAACACACTTGGAGGAACAAAACATTCAACTCACAAATGGCAAACGTTATTGTTTATTATCTTTCTCTTTTTGATGTCCATACAATGGTACTGTTTTCATTTTAGATGCTTATTGAGATTTCAGCTTATAGCTTAGGTCCTTTGTGCTTAATTTCCTTTCATTTAAGCTCAGTAGTGTAGGAAGTAGCTTAATTTTAGCTTTTAATTCATTAGTGTAGCTTATTTTTGCTTTTAGAGTTCTTAAAATTTGATAAAATCCAAAAAAAAAATATAGTTTAGTGATTCTGTCATCATTTTCAGCTGTTCTTAGCTTAAATAGGGCTTTTCATGAATAAGTGTTTTTATTAAAAGTGTTTGTTATCAGCTTATTTACAAATTTTCTTCTTTAAGTTTTCAAAAATAAAAAAATGACAAAAAGAGTTGAGGGTGGGACTTGAACCCACGACCTCCTGCACACACACCCATTGCCTTTACCATCATGCTACAATAACTCATCTGTTGAGCTTTGTACACAATAAACCTTTATCACCTTTTTTATTTTCCTTTTCCTTTTTAATTCGTAGCTTATCCGAGCTTATTTAGGGCTTATTTGTTTATCTGTTAGGTTGCTGTTATTTTTCTTGTGTTCCTAATAGATTTTAAGACTTTTCCTAAATTTTTGGTATTTTTCCCATTATTTGTTAATTTTTAATCATTTTTCTTAGATAAATATTTTCGGAAATCAATAAAAAATTGAAAAATAATTTTTAAAAATACAAAAAAATAGTTTTTAGATTTAGAATAATTACTTTTAGGTTTACATTTATTAAAATCATTTCTACCCTTTTTAGATTTTTAATTTCATTTTTAAGCTTTTAAATTTAGTTTTAAAAATTGATTTTTATTATAAAAAGTAGTTAAAAATAGTTTTCTGAGTTTTTATAACATTTTAGACTTTTCTAAGTTTAAAAATCATTTTTAAGAATTTTTAGGATTTAATTTGCTATTTTCTAGGATTTAAATAGATTAAATTAGTTTTTAATTCATAATTAATTCAAAAATAACCAAAAAAAGCCGAGAACAATACCAAAAGACCGACCATGTATTTAATTAATTAGAGTTATAAGGTGGTATGTATAGGTTTTCGTTTCCACGATCCAGCCAGAACTGAAGGGATCTACCCAAGGACATTCCATTAGATAGAATAGAAGTCCTTAGGTATGATAAAAAAGCAGAAAAGTGAGAAAAGGGAAAAATGCGGACTGAGACAAAGCTAGCACTGGAACAAACCCAAAAAGGTGCTAGTTATGAAGTCTCGGTAAGCATTGAAGGGGTTCAAGAATGAAAAAGAAAAGTTAAGAAAAAGGGTGAAAAGAAAGAAGCCCTCCTTACACTTAGGCAGAAACTGGGTTAATACATATGTTATCAGAAACACTAAGCTGCTGTCTGGTATTGAAGATAGTCATCATAGACCCAATGATGCGATGCACAACCCTCCCTAGCCACTCAAGGTCTCTTAAAAGACACTTGTTTCATTTCTCACAGAGATTACACGTATTTCTATCGACTCTCTCACTCTGAGTTGGTTGGTATTAAAAAGGTGACAGTCTGCTCCAGCCTCTGATTACTAAAACCAAATGTTCACAATTGAGTCTAGAGCCAAAAGAGATCATCCATAAATCTCACTAGGACACTATTCAATTATATTTGTTGCTCACCCATTATGAAAACAAGTAATAACTTAAGAGTCCTACGTATTATCCTTGTGATATTGCCAAAACATCAGAGTGATACTAAAGTATTCACAATGACGATGGAAATCCTTCCAAAGCCAACATCAAACAAGCTTTGCGGTAGGTGACTTATGAGATCCTATATGGATCAAACTTGTAACACTGGATATCGATTCGGTCCAGACTATGAATTGACGATTGATGAATTTGAAATGGATAAAACTCTCGATGTGTCACAAAATCATTTTAGCAAGTGCCACTTCGATTGATTTTCAAATCAATTTTTGTTTCAATCGGTGAGACTTTGTCTTACTGGTTCACTCATACCGTGTTGTCTGCTTTAAGATGCTCTGATAATGAGAATGACTAGTGCAACTGCGAAACCCTATCAAGGAAATTCTTAGGATTTCTACCTGATCACAGGTAGTATTTATACTGATCAACGGGGAACCGTGGTTATTGCAACCGTATTCGACGAAGTGACAAAGACACTTTTGTCCATATATGTTGTTTATCACTAACCCATTTATGCAGGTAATCCCGATGGTAGCCGAAGCTGATACAAGGACCAGCCAGATTTCTAGCGCTGTCCTACTCGGTCCAACATATGTAAAGACATTATGAAAGCTCAAGTACATGTTTCAAGACTTCCGCTACTCTGATACCGCACGTTCTTCTTGAAGCGATGAAGTGTTAAAGTTAAAGAAGTTCAAAAAGTATGTTTGTTCAGATTTCAAGTTTAAATCACAAGTATATTATGGCATGTACGGTCCGAAGGTCCTCAAGTACATTTGATGATGGAAAAGATCACAAGTTGATGATAAGATATTATGATTGGTTGATGATCTTAAGAAGCTAAAGATTGCTTACAAGTCAAGCTTAAAGGAACAAGCTCAAGCCTAAAGTCAAAGATCACTATAACATATCACAAGTTACTAACTGAAGTTTAAAGGGATATGAGCTCAAGACTAAAGACCAAGCATAGTATGCTTAGGATAATGTTTTGGTTAAAATGGAAGTGACTCCTTATGGGAGATGTATTATCAGAATACAAAAAAGTTCGATCACTTCCATTAATACTAAAGATAGGCTTCGTGTATCGTTTTGGAATCTTGACTAAGGTAAATGGGTTCAAAGACCATGAAAAAGCCCACAAGGCTCATTGTGACGGATTAGGCAAGTATAAGTACCCTCTCCACACATGGAGAGGGTGTTGGTTTAGTTGTACAGATGATATCAATCTAATATTCTTTGTTGGATTTATTTATTTGATGAGAAAAACAGAATAAAAGAATGGAAACAAGACGGGACTAATTAGGCATTATGGGCTTTAGAAGACTTGAAGTCAAAACAGTAGTTAACTATTCTCATTTAATGCAGTAAACAGCGATTAAATTGCTGATTGAAGATTAATTATTAATTGAGAATTAATGATGATATTAGTTTTCTAATTCTATTAGTCACCTCTTAAATAATTGACTAAGTATTTAATATAAATTGTTGACTGGAATATGCTTTCTTGTAAGTTCTTGAATCTCTCCCTAATATAAAGAGATTCATAGGACATAGTGTAAGTACTTCCAGAAAACATAGAGCTCCCAATGAGGTCGTTAGCGCATAAGGGTGTGTGTGCATCCATAGAATAGAATAAAGTGTGGTTTGAGTGGTTTACACATCCACAAAATAGTTAGTTTTATTAGTAGTAATCCAAATTATGTGTTGGGTAATAGGGAAACGTTCAATGAAAAAAAACCTTGTTTGATAATATTGCTTTCTTATTATTCCGCTGTGCATTCAATATTATCTGTAAAACCAATCCTAGTTGAGCTTAAAACGTTTTCAACATGTAGTATCAGAGCCATGGGGCTCTTGATCTAGGATCTACAAGGTTTTTTTGAAGAAACCCTATTATATGGATCGATTGCATAAGAAGCAGCATGTGTGATTGGTTATCATGGTTACAGTTTGGGTAACATGATCTCTATGAAGAATGAAGGTACTACTCAAGTTCATGAAGGTACTGCTCGAGTACTTGAAGGTACTGCTCGAAGGTACTGTTCGAAGGTACTTCTCATTCATTATTTAAGGTACTTCTCTCTATATTAAAGTACTGCTCGCTGAAAAGAAAGTACCGCTGAAAAGATCAAGTACCGCTGCTTTTGTGAGGTACCAGGCTAACTGTTATCCGATATCTTAGAACGTACTGCTTGCTTTATCAGATATCGGGTAATACATGAATTTTGGTTTTTGGATGGATTTAGATCTCGAATGCTTGTAACGGATTGATTTTTAAATGTTCTTAAACATTTAAAAGGCTATTTTTGGAGGATTATTTAACGAGGTGATTACGAAGATGCTTGATTTATACTTATTTGATATGGAAGTTGATGTTTCACAGCTGCGTGGTCTATTCTACCTTTTAGCATGAGGTAACTTGTTCGTGCTTATAAACGTTGTGACGAAGACTTGACAAATCTAGCAAAGGTATGTGATTTTTCTTATAGGTGCTCAATGCTCACATTTGCTATCACTTTAGTCATGTGTCTCATAGAAGATGAGGATTTTGTCAAGAGGTTGCGGTCTACTTATATTTTGGTCTTGGTATAAGTTCGACGTCACGTGGATAGTGCAAGATATAAGGCACAAGTTTGGAAGATTCTACTTCTTCATCAAATTTGTTATATTTGGTTTTCTTCATCAGTGGTTACTACATAGAGCCTACTAAGTTCGAGATTCAAGAGTTGGTTAGCATACTTTCAGGGGAAGCATGTTTACATGAGATTGTTTTGTAATATCAAATAGGGGAAGATAGTGGGTATTCTGATTTTGTGATTACAAAACTTATATGCATAACAACAAAGAAAGAAGAAACAACAAAGGGACTTAAGATGTAATTAGGTTAGCTTACTATGTAAGCTAGGGTGTCTTATAGTAACTCCCTTATTCTATAAAGAGGGGTAGGCGTTCTTGGTATAAGATAATCAGATAGAATTAGAAACTCTCAATGTAGATCTAATAGTTAGCATAAGTTATAGTTAGTTTAGCCCCAAGATTATTTGATCTTGGGGTAAGTGATTAATAGAAAACCTTGTTTAGTAGTATTGTGTTCTTATAATTTCCGTGTGATATCAATTTACATGATCCTAGATGTGTAGATCGTGGTTTACGATTGTAGGATTAGACTTTGAGTTGATTATGAACAAAAACATATTAAAGATGAGGACCTACAAGACTATAAGCTGGGCAATTACTTTTAATTTGCTGATTGAAGAGTAGTCAAATAGTAATTATATGTCAACTAAAGATAAAGATCAACAATAATGCTGATTGAAGATTAGTCAAATAGTATTTAATGCTAATTTATACTTTCCTAATTTTAATTGATCTTATCTTGTCTTGTAAACCTCAACCTCTAGTATATACAGAGGGGTAGGCGTTATCGTATAGAGTACCGCATAGTTAGAACTTCACTGGGAGTCTAACAGAAGAACACACGTGTGTGTATATTAGTTAGCATAGTAATAGATGAATGAATCACTCTATATGTATTAGATCGTTTGTGCAATAAATCACTTGTTCATACATTGTTGTTCTGATTTGTTTTCCGCTGTGTGATCAATGTTATGATATCTAGATGGCCAAAAATGATCTATGAGCTACAATAGGTTTTACCAAATGTCACAGAGCGGGTTTGCTTTTGTTATCTTAGGATTCAAGGTTTTCTGTCGGAAGAATGAAGAAGAAACCACAACACGGACGCGTTTAGATCTTGAACGATGATGCTGTTTGATGGCTTGTTTTGGAGATTATTTGAAGAGACATTTGATTATAACTTATTTGTGTTGTAGTTGCTTTTCACGTTTTGTGTTCTAATCATATCTTAAGGAGTGGTCACCTTTAAGATAAAATGTTGTGAATTCTAAGGCGGTGACGAAGGACTAGATGAATTAGCAAAGGTGTCGATTCTACTTATGATGCTTACTAGGTACATTTGCTATTCACTTTCAAAGAGTTATGTTATTGTGCTCAGTGTCTCATTTAATAGAGGAATGAGGATTTTGTCAAGAGACATAGGTCTACTTATACATAGCAGGTATAAGACTCGACGTCATGTGGATAAACAGGATATAAGACACAAGTTTGGGAAATTCAATTTCTTCAACAAATTCGTATTATTCGTTTTTCTTCACTCATGATAATTTGCTAGTGGAGCCTACTAAGTCCCATGATTCAAAGAGATGGTAAAATGTTAAGGGGCGTTATTGTTTATTTACCATCTACCTGCACTCCTATTTGATTATGACAAAAAGGGGAAGAGTGCATGGATTCAGGGAAAGTTCTTCATCTATATTAGCTTCAGGGGAAGCTTGTGCTTATTGGTTTTGTCATTATCAACTAGGGGAAGATTGTTGGGAATTATACTTTGAGTTGATTATGACAAAACATATTAAAGATGGAGGACCTACAAGACAAAGTTGGAATAACATTAATGCTGATTGAAGATTTAGTCAATAGTATTTAATGCTTCAGCTAAAAGATAAAGATCAACATTAATGCTGATTGAAGTTTAGTCAAATAGTATTTAATGCTGATTTATACTTTCCTAATTTTAATTTGCTTTATCTGTCTTGTAAAACCCTAACCCCTCTGATAATAAAGAGGGTGTAGGCGTTTTAGTATTGAGTATCAACATTAGTTAGAATCTCCATGAGAGTTCTTAATAGAAGAAACACTATGGTGTGTATATTGTTAGATCGTAATAGATGATTGATCAACATTATATGTATTAGTTAGTTAATGATTAACCCTTGTTCATAACATTGTTGTTCTTATTTGTTATTCAGATGCGTGATCAATGTTATGATATCCTAGATGGGCAAAACGATCTATGAAGCCTATAATCAGGTTTCTACATTCTCTCTTGCTTTCTCTCTCTAAAAGTGTTCATCCCTCTACTTTCTCTCTCTAGTTCTTTGCCATCTCTTTATGAGATTAGATAAAACATATATTAAACACACTTTTGACAAGGTTCAATCACCTCTTTAGATCTAGCAAGTTTCTTTACTTCAAGTTCGAGTTCATTGACTTTGCTAAAGAGTTTTGAATGTTTTTTTTCTAAAGCGCATTTTTCTTGTAAAAGTTTTTCATATGTTTTACAAAAGTCTTTGCTAAACTTTAGGAGTTCCTCATTCTCCTTTTGAAAATCAACAATATTTAAATCATTATTAGAAATAGAAGGTTTAATTTGTACCAATTAAGAATCGATCACCATAAGACAAGTTGTGTCATTTTGAAGTTCGTCCCCATCTTCACTATCACTCCATGCTCTTTCGACAAAAGCCTTGTCCTCCTTGGGATTTGTAAATTTACTAGCAAAGTGGCACTCTACCTCACAATTATAGCAAGCTCACTTTGTTCTTGAGCTTTCACCACCTTTGTTCCCAAAGCTACTTTCGTGGCCTCTCCCAAACCTATTGGAACCATTACCAAATCGATTGTCGCGCCTGAATTGATTACCCTTGCGGAAGAACTTACAAAAGTTCCTGTTGGGAATTACGTTTTCCTAACTTAGTACCGACAGTACTAATAGTTAGTACTGATAGTTATAGTTAGTACTGACAGTACAAAATGTTAAGTACTGATCAGTTAGTTAGTACCTTTTGTAAAAAATTAGTTTAGTTACCGTTTATGAGCTATGTATGAGATTTTAGGAAAGATTTGTACGCATTTTGTAAGCCAGTTTAGGGTTTCTCCTTGGTCAATAAAAGGATCCCTTCTTGGGCATTGTTTGAGAGACGAACTCAATATATCTCATATAAAACTCTACTCATAGTTATTAATCTTTAATCACTCAAAGCAGATTACTATAAATTTTTTTAGTTTTTATTTGTTCTTCTTCGTACTTGTGTTAAGATTTGCAATTAACACATAGTATTCATACTCAGTGTTTCTACATACGTCAATGTATTTTTACATCTTGGTATATCCTTAATAGGCTGCAGAGCTCTATTCAACACGGGATTCAAAGTGTATCGAGCTATGCAAAGACTCTGAATAAGAAGAACATAACAATTAGTTATAATCTTATCATTTAAAACTAAACATGTTGGATCACAGAGATATAATTCCACCACCACCCCCAACCTCCACTTAATGATCAAAAACCAACAAACAAACTCCTCATACAGTTATAAACATCAAGCTGCCTTATCAAAAAAGGGAGATATGATATATGGGCTATGAAAACGGAACACTCTTTGGCCATACGACATCCAAATCTGGGGAGGTATACAAAGATGGGATCTGGTCTGTATCATCACTACAGAACGACACAAGACCAACTTCAGGTTTTTGCCTCAGAACTGCAGAAGAACTTATAGCCAGAGAAAGACGAGAGAAAAGCAAGGACCACTTGCTTATGGCTTCTTACCAGATGATCATTCTTGCTAAATTCCATAAGATGACTAATGCAAAAAGGATGTGGGATGCCATCAAATCTAGATTTGGTGAAATGCTGAATCCAAGAAGATGCAGAGAGTATATCTTGAATGCAAAATTTGAAGGATTCTCTAGTATCTAACATTGAAGGGGCTTTGCAAAGGCTATTATGATAGGTTCCAAAGTCTTCTGCGTCAATTTAGTGATTAATGGAGCAGGTGTAATCCGCTGAGGATGAATCAAAAACTTTTTTTTTTCCTTTTAAGATCTCTACCTTCTGCCTGGTCACAAGTTTCCTTAATAATGAGGACTAAACCAGGAGTGGACAGTCTCAGCTTTGATGATTTGTACCATAAATCTGAAGAGTTCTTTGAGGTGATGTAAAAGCTCTACTGCATCATCCTCTAGCACGCAAAATATAGCATTTGTCTCTGAGAACACCAGCAGTACTAATGAAGTTAGTACCGCTTATAGTGTTCCCAATCCTTTTGGTCAAAACTCACAGTATGAACAAACATCATCATACTCATTACTTGCTAATTATCACGTTTCCCTCAATGGATCTGAGGGAATGGATAGATTGATGAATATGACTAGCAGAAATGGACTTGAAGTGGCAAAGTGCCCATGGATCTCGATGAGATGAAGGCAGTTTCTACAAAGACTGGTTAGAAAAGTACAATTTGATGCAAAAGAACTAGTTGGCTTTGATAAAACCAAAGTTGAATGCTACAATTTCCACAAGGGCAGGGCATTTTGTTAGATGAGGTATAGAATCAAGGGAACTCAAGATAACAGGAGGCGGGATCATGCATGGGCATTTAGAACTAAGGATGGGAGCAGACTGGAAAGATGGAGGACTCTAAAGCATTAGTGATAATTAATGAAGAGATGTAGATTGGTCAAAATCATTCAGAAGAAGATGAAGATTATGGCTTTGATGGCTTGCAACAGCTCAAAATCAGACACAGAGGGTAACTTCATGTTCAAATAAGTGTAAAGAATCTTATGCTAACCTTAAAAAACTGTATGATGCTCAGAGAGAACAACTTAGTGATGCAAGCATAGAAATAAAGGCATATACTCAAGGTCTTAAGAAAGTTGAAGCACAGTTAGTTGCCCCATCAATTTAAGGTGCAACTTTGGTTATGAAACAAAAGATAAATATATGAAGATAGATTTAGCTGATAAAACAGTGTTCTAACATACCATAAGAAATTGCTAGCAGAAGCTCAAAAAGAAAAAGAAGATTTTAAAGGCTAAAGTAGAAAAATGGCATCACTCTTCTAAGAATCTTAGTACATGTTAATACCAATGAGTGCGGTTTCATTGATAAATTTGGGCTACGGTATGGGGATCACAGATATGATGGTATTTTGAGCTATGAAAATGAAGTATTGCAGAGTGTTTTTATGAATAAAGAGAGTGAGTTAGAAAAACAACCTTTGTATGATAGGTTTGTTACAGCAGGAGGAATGCATGCTGTACCCCCACCCATGACAGGGAATTATATGCCCTCTGGACCTGATATTGAAGTAGATTACTCACAATTTACATATGGTCCAAAACAGACTCAACCTAGTGAATCTGAATCCCAAACAAGTGAATTTGATACTTGTGACTCTAACATTAGTACAGAACCCTCTGAATTAGTGTCTGAACCAGTTGTCAATGAATCTAATGTAGAATGTCAACCTAAGGTTTGGTCTGATGCTCCTATCATTGAGGAGTATGAATCAGATAGTGAAGATGAGTATGTGTTCTTTTACCAACAAATGAAACCAAGAACCCTAGTTTTGCTAACCAGCAAGTAAAAACTCCTAGGGAAACTGTTAAGAATCAGTTCACACATAGTCAAAAACCTAAAGTTGATAAGAAAGAGTTGGGGTATGGGTTTACTGTAAGAGCATGTTTTGTATGTGGTAGTCTTAATCATTTAATCAGAGATTGTGATTTCCATGAGAAGAGGATGGCAAGAAAAGCTGAGTTGAACTATGGGCGGAACAATGTGCAAAGAGTGAATAAACAAAACCAATTTGTTCCTGCAGCAGTATTAACTAGAACTGACAAAATTTCAGTTAATACTACTAGAGCTAGCGGTACTAAACATGTTAGTACTACTAGGCAAAGTTTTAACAGACAGACAGTACTAACTAGTACTGCTATGAAAATTAATACTCTTAAGCCCAATGTGAATAGAGTAAGACCAACAAATGTTTTTCACAAAACTCATTCACCATCTTTAAGGCCTTTCAAAAAGACAACAGTACTTAGCACAAAATTTTCAAATTAAACAAAAAAAAAACCACAACACACACACACACAGAATGGTTAATATGTAAGTAAAAGTAGGTTAAGTACAATTGAGAGAAAAAGGGAAACTGCTGTTAAGCCCTCGGCAGGTTGTAATTGGAGACCACAAAGATACAATGGAACAATGGTCTCCATATACAATGGTGGATCAGTCTTTAGGAAATTGTTACACTTTCAAGATCACTAGGCAGACTCCAAGCCCCAAAACAGGCTTGCGGTCCTACGAGAATTCTAATCTCTTTATTAAATGTGCAAGGACTTTTCCACATAGGGTTTTAAAGAATAAAGGAATTGTTGATAGTGGTTGTTCCAAGCACATGACTGGTAACAAGGCCTACCTTGCTGAATTTCAAGATTTTAATGGTGGCCCTGTTGCTTTGGAGGTAGTAAAGGTTTACATCATAGTAAAGGTAAATAAAAACGGGTTAATAAGTTAGATTTTGAGGATGGTGGCTTTGAAAGAACTTATTCATTTCAATCTCTTTTCTGGTAATGTGTGACAAAAAGAACAGGTTTGTTACTCGCAACTTGAATGTCTTGTTTTGTTCCTGGATATTTAAGTTACCTGATAATCAGTATTACTTAAAATCCCCAGACAAAACAATATGTATAGTTTCAATTTAGAGAACATTGTTCCTTCAGGAGGATTAGCTTGTTTAATTGCAAAGGCCACAATTGATGAATCTAACAAATGGCATAGGAGGTTGGGGTCATCAGTTAATTTCTAAAATTAAACAAACTTGTGAAGGGAACCTTGTAAGAGGTTTACCTTCAAAGATTTTTCAAAATGACCACACCTGTGTTGCTTGTCAGAAAGGAAATCAACACAAGGCCTCCTGTAAGGCCAAATCTAGTGAGCTCTATTAGTCAGCCCTTACAGCTTTTACATATGGACTTATTTGGACCCACATCTGTAAGGAGCATAAACCATAAGACTTATTGCCTTGTTATCACTGATGATTTTAGCAGGTTTAGTTGGGTGTTCTTTTTAAGAACTAAGGATGAAACTAGTGGAATCCTTAAGGACTTTATAAGACAAATTGAGAACCAATTAAATCAAAAGGTTAAAACTATTAGATGTGATAATGGTACAGAATTCAAGAACAGGGACATTATTGAATTCTGTGGGTCAAAAGGGATCAAGAGGGAATACAGTAATGCCAGAACTCCACAACAAAATGGAGTTGCTGAGAGGAAGAACAGGACCCTAATTGAGGCTGCTAGAACAATGCTAGCAGATTCATTTTTACCTAACACTTTTTGGGCTGAAGCAGTTAGTACTGCTTGCTATGTCCTTAATAGGGTGTTAGTGACCAAGCCTCAAAACAAGACACCTTATGAACTTATAACTGGTAAAATACCAATCATAAGCTATATAAGACCTTTTGGGTGCCATGTGACCATCTTGAATACCATTGACCACCTGGGCAAGTTTGAAGAAAAGTCTGATGAAGGGTTTTTAGTTGGGTATTCTCTAAATAGCAAGGCTTTTAGGGTATACAATTTAGAAACCAAGAGGGTTGAAGAAAACCTGCATATAAACTTTTTAGAAAATAAACCTAATGTTGCAGGGAAAGGACCTAATTGGCTGTTTGATCTTGATTATTTAACTGATTCAATGAACTATCAGCCTGTTACTGCAGAAAATAAAGCTAACAAAACTACAGGTCCAAAAGAAGCTAATCATAGTGCAGGTACACAAGATAATATTGATGCAGGAAACTCTAAAATGGAAGCTAAACCTGCTCAAGAATACTTTGTACTGCCATTATGGTCTTCTTATACTTCAATAGTCAAGAGCTCAGAAGCAAAGAATAGAGATAAAAAGCCTAATAGGGATACTGGTCCAAAGACAAATGAGAAGCCAAAAGATCAGGAAGATCAAGCCTTTTTAGAGGAGCTTGAAAGGCTTAAAAGACAAGAAAAGGAGGCTAATGATGCAGCTGAAGCTTTTAGAAAGGAGTTTGCTCAATGTACTAAGGATTTGCTTCTTCAAGCAGGAGCTGCTAGAGCTACCAGTACTAACACAGTTAATACTGTTAGCACACCAATTAGTACTGCCAGTCCTTCAAGAGTTTTTAGTGCTGGTGGACCTGATCTAACCAACAATGACCAAGATGATTCTCAAATACCTGCTCTTGAGGAGATTTATGACAATCCAAGTGATGGGATTTTTACCAATGCATCTTATGATGATAAGGGTGCAGTGGCTGACTTCACTAATTTAGAAACCACTGTGAATGTTAGTCCTATTCCCACATCAAGGATACACTCCATTCATCCTACAACTCAAATTCTTGGAGATCCAACCTCAGCAGTTCAGACAAGGAGCAAAGTGAATAAAAGTTCTGGAGCTCATGCTTTTGTTAGTTATATTCAAAAGCAGAGAAGAAATAATCACAAGGATTTCCAGCACTGTTTGTTTGCTTGCTTCCTTTCTCAGATTGAACCCAAGAAGATATCTCAAGCTCTTGAAGATGAAAGTTGGGTTGATGCTATGCAGGAAGAGCTGCTGCAATTCAAGATTCAGAAAGTTTGGATTCTGGTTGACTTGCCTTTTAGAAAGAAGGCAATTAGGACAAAATGGGTTTACAGGAATAAGAAGGATGAAAGAGGTGTTGTAGTTAGAAATAAGGCAAGGTTGGTTGCCCAGGGATATAGACAAGAGGAAAGGATAGACTATGATGAGGTTTTTGCTCCTGTGGCTAGGATTGAAGCCATCAGGATCTTTTTGGCCTTTGCTTCTTATATGGGATTCATAGTTTATCAAATGGATGTGAAGAGTGCCTTCTTGTATGGCACAATTGATGAGGATGTGTATGTGTCTTAACCTCCAGGTTTGGAAATCCTAAGTTCCCTAAGAAGGTTTACAAAGTTGTAAAAGGTCTGTATGGTTTAGACCAAGCTCCCAGAGCCTGGTATGCTACTTTATCTACTTTCTTATTGAAGAGTGGATACAAAAGAGGAACCATTGACAAGACTCTTTTCATCAAGAAGGACAGGAATGATATCATGTTAGTGCATGTTTATGTAGATGATATTATTTGTGGTTCTACAAAGAAGTCTTGGTGTGATGAATTTGAGGCATTGATGAAGAGCATATTCCAAATGAGTTCTATAGGAGAGCTCACCTTCTTTCTTGGATTACAGGTCCAGCAGAAAGAAGATGGTATTTTCATAAGTCAGGATAAGTATGTTGTAGAGATCCTGAAGAAGTTTGATTCTGCTAGTGTGAAGACTGCCAGCACTCCAATTGAGACCCAGAAGCCCTTGATCAAGGATGAAGAAGCTGCTATTGTCGGTTTTTTTGATCGTTTTTGCTTCTTTTTGTCTTTTCAATCCTTTCCTGCACAATTGGACACAAAAGCACACATTTTCTATTCTTTTGGCATTTTTATGGCTTTTATTTGGCAAAATCCCGGGTAATTTAATGTACAATTTAGCAAATATCAGTGACTATGCTGGAGCAAATCTTGACATGAAATCCATAACAGGAGGTTTTCAATTTCTTAGCAGGAGACTTATCTTATGGCAGCGCAAGAAGCAAACAATTGTGGCTACTTCTACTACAGAGGCAGAGTATGTTGCTGCTGCCAACTACGGTGGGTAAGTATTGTGGATTCAGAATCAAATGTTAGACTATGGGTTTAATTTTTTGAACACAAAGATCTACATTGATAATGAAATCACAATCTGCATTGTAAAGAATCCAGTGTTTCACTCCAAAACAAAGCATATTGAGATTAGGCACCACTTCATTAGGGATGCTTATGAGAAAAAGCTTATCCAGGTGCTTAAGATTCACACTGATGATAATGTGGCTGATCTTTTAACCAAAGCTTTTGATTTTAGCAGATTTAATTTCTTAATTGTTAACATCGGAATGATTAACCTATAGCTGCATTAGTTCAGGGGAGGCAAAATGGCCGGTTGATTTGTTGTATAGTTTATAAAATGATTTTTAGTTTGCATATGGAGTTTAGATGATGTGATAATTATTTAAGGTTCATTATGTTCTTTGGAATGAGGATTGAGAGCTACATATGGTACTAAGTTAGTTAGTGCTGCCAGTTTTGGTTAATACTGGTAGGCAAAAAGTTAGTACTGCCATGCCAAAACTTAGTACTGCCAGGCAAAAAGTTAGTACCTCTAGGTTACCATTAGGATAGATACTGCTAGGGTTCTAAGGTGTAAATGGTAATGATTTCTTCGCCATTGGGTTTGCTCACCCTATATAAACCATTCCAAATTGCACAATTCACTCACCTAATCTATCTCTTAAGTTCTCAAATCATAAACCTTAATCCTTCTACATTACCGACAATCCTCAATTACTCTTCCATGGCTGTTCTTGAAGCTTGCGCTAAACATAACATGATCGCATAATTGGAGAAGACAGAAGAGAATACTCAATTCCATGAGATAGTAGATTTTCTTACACGCAGCTATATCAATTACGCTCTTACTGTAAGTCCCATTGTCTCTACTTCGTTTGTTGAACAGTTTTGGAACTCTGCTACTTCCAAAACAATCAATAATGTTAGTCAAATTAATGCCAAAGTAGCTGACAAGCCTGTTACAATCACAAAAGCATCAATTAGAAGGGATCTTTTATTTAATGATGCGGATGGGATTGATTGTCTCTCAAATCAGGCTATATTCGATAACCTTTCTTTGATGGGATATGAGGGAGATCTTACTAAGCTTACTTTTCAAAAAGCTCTCTTTTCTCATCAATGGAAATTCCTGATTCATACCATCATTCACTGCCTGAGTTCTAAAAGTACTTCTTGGGATCAATTTCCCACAAATATTGCATCTGCAGTGATTTGTTTAGCCACAAATCAAACTTTTAATTTTTCCAAAATGATTTTTGATGGTATGATGAGGCACTTGGATGCAAAGAAGAAATTCATTATGTATCCAAGATTTATCCAAGTGTTTTTAAATAAACAACTTAAAAATATACCTGCCCCATTAGACCACTTTCCTACTCCAGTCCTTACTAAAAAGGTTTTCTCTTTTATGATAAAACAAGGACTAAATTTTTCAGGCCGTGTGACATCACTGTTTCCTTCAATGTTGACACAAGCAGCAGTAGAAGAGGGTGAAGGTTCAGCTCAACCCACTGAACCCCAACCAACACCTTCTTCTGCTCACCCTAGTCTAGGAGACCAACCCCATGTACCAGAATCTTCATCTAGACCTGCAAATACCCATAGCCCTAGCATAAACTTAGAGGGCACTAGTGGGAGTGAAAGGGATCAGGTTCAGTTATCCCATGATAGTCCTCTTTCAGGTGGTCACACATCTGACAAAGCTGAGGGTGGCTTGAACCTAGATGAGTTACTTGTTCTTTGCACTAACTTGTCAAACAGGGTTCTTGCTTTGGAGACTTCCAAGGATGCTCAGACTGCAGAGATTCTTAAATTGAAGACTAGAATCAAGAAGCTGGAAAAGAAGTGTAAGCCTAGCATCTCACACCACAGAGCATGGTTAAGGAGTGTGTCTAGGTTATCAAGGAAGAAAAAGTTGGGTCAGAAGGAGTCTGTACCCAAACAAGGGAGGAAAAATGCCAAACCAAAATCAACTCTGGATGACAGTGCTTTTAATGATCCTGATGTTGATTTAGCTCATGGTATAGACGACATGGAAATAGAGGAAGCTGTGAATGAGGGGAGGAAAAGCAATGAGACTAAGGAACTTAATTTAGATGCTGATACTGAAGTAATTGCTGAGGACAAGGGAAGTGGTGAAAAGGGAGGTAGCACAGTTAGTACTACTAGGCCAGATGTTGGTACTGCTAGGCAAGAAATTAGTACTGCTGATCTAACAACTCCTCCAACAACCACAACAATCTTTGATGATGAAGAGATGACCCTTGCAGACACCTTGGTTAAGATGAAAGATAACAAAGCTAAAGGTATTGTCTTCAAAGATACAGAGGAATTAGTCAGACCTGCAAGATCAGTCTTAACCCTGAAGCCACTCCCATCCATTGATCCAAAAGACAAAGGTAAAGGTGTTTTAGAAGAACCTGAGCCTGCAAAGAAGATGACTAGAAGTGATTTTAATGATGCTCAGGTTGCTAGAGATGCAGAGGTTTCCAGACAGTTGGAAGTAGAGTTGCAAGCAAAGGTGGAAAGGGAAAGACAAAGAGAAGAACAAGCGTCTATGGATTACATTGCAAACTTGTATGATGAAGTTCAAGCAAGAATAGATGTTGATCATGAACTAGCGGTCAGATTGACTCATGAAGAACAGGAGAAGTACATTGTGGATGAAAGAGCAAAGCTATTAGCAGAATTCTTTGAAAGAAGAAAGAAGCAACTAGTAGAAGAAAGAGTTGCTGCTATCAGGAACAAACCTCTAACAAGAACTCAACTAAGAAGTCTGATGATGACCTATCTTAAACATACAGGTAGATTTAAACATAGTTAGTTAAACAAAAGGACTCTTTAAGAGATTCAGGCCTTATACATCAAGGAACAAGAAAGAGTTGCAAACTTTGTGCCTATTGGGTCCGAGGAGGATGAATGATTGATTCAAAAGATGAATAAAAAGGCAGCTGGTGTACATGTGGAGAAGGTTCTTGAAGAACCTGACAGTACTAAGGTGGAAGTTAAGCAAGAAGTAGCTAAGCATGGTACCAGAAAAAACACTTGGTAAAGTATTAAAGATGAAAGCAAGAAAGAAGGCAAGGAAGCCAACACATGCTGATAGTGATAATGAACATAATTCTGAAAAGGATGAAACGAACAAGAAAGATGTAGTAGAAAGTAGTGAGAAAGGTACAGATGCTTCAAAGAAGAGAAAAGGAGGTCCAAGAATGATAAGACAATCTAAAAGAAAGAAGACAGATTCTGACCTTGAAGAAGAAGGGCATCTAAAGACTTTTCTAAACATAGTTTTAGATGAAGAAGGCATAATAGATTTTGAAGTCCTGGAGAAGAGATTTCCAATCATTAACTGGGAATTAAAATTCTATCATTTTGACAGACATGGAGCAGAGTGCATCTACTACAGGATCTTTAGATCTGATGGAAGTTCTAGATGGATTAAAACCTTTTATGAGATGGTGACAAGGTTTGATAGACTGGATCTTGTGGAGTTATATAATCTAGTGATACAGAGGTTTAAAACAACTACACCAAAAGGTGTAGATCTAGTTCTTTAGGGAGATTTAAGGACAATGTTTAAGGCAAATGCAGAAGATGAACTCTGGCAGAATCAAGAAGGATGGAATTTTAAGAGCTGGGATTTCTATGAAAATTGTGGGGTTCATACTTTAACACTAGAAGATGGTACTGAGATTCATATGATTGCTGAGAGGAGATACCCACTCATAAAGGAAACACTTGAGAGGATGATGTCTTTGAAGTTGATAGATGAGTCTGCAAGTGATAGTGCTTATGATGTGCTTAGATTTATTCAAAAGCAGGTTGATGAAGCTGGAAGCCATGATGGAGGAGAGAAGGATATTTAAGTGTTGGTTTCATCACTACACAACAAATGGTCATCAGTTCACCATGTCTAACAGACATCAAGAACTTACTATTCCAGAGCAAACAGCTTCTGGTAAAGACTTCTTAAATCCGTTAACGGAAGATAGTTTTCCAAAAACTATATGGTTCTCAACTCACCATGCTTCACAGTAAAGAGTTGGCTAGTCCAAAGCAAACTGTAGGTCCTTGGTATAGGATCTGATTAGCCTTTGTAAGATGATATCTAACTTGAATAAATCCAAATCAACTATGTGAGAGACACCGACTATAAATATCAAGTGTTAATGCGGAATCTTAACACAAGAATTAAGAAGAAACAATAATACTAATTTGCTATTAAGCTCTAATGCTTCTATTGATATTTTTCAATCATGTACATAACATTGTGCCTTAGGGTTCCTTTTATACACCAAGGAAACCCTAATGGGATTTACAAACGTGTGAAAAGATAATACATATCTTTTCCTAAGATATCTCCTAAGATATCTCTAAGATAACTATTACTATTCTGTTACATAAACAGACTTAACTATAAACAGACTTAATTAAATATGACGAGTACTAACTCTAGTACTACTACTCTACCATTACTAACTTTAGTACTGCCAGACTTAACTTAGTACTGCCAGTATTAACTCAGTACTACCAGAACTAACTATTATTACCAGACTTAACTGTTATACTACCAGTATTAAGTCTTTTACAATCTATTTCCCAACAATCCTCCCCTAACTTGATCTTCACTTGTGAACTTCAAGTTCCTTCAATACATCCTTGATCTTTACTTTAAATAATTTAAGCTTTCTGAGGATGTTGTAAATAGAATTCTTCAAGTTATTCTTGATCTGCAATACTTCAAGTCATCTCTTTTTAATCTTTGCAACAACTATTCTTCAAATTTCTTCAGCAATCCGCCATATTACCAACAGTGACAATATGTGCATCAAATCATATAGTTTCAGTCTATTCTCATCACTTCCAGGTGTGTTAACTCCTGTGAGAGGTGAATCATTGAAATTTTTTTAAATGGATTTGATGTCTCTTTACCAGTTAGCCATTCACTCTGGAGTAGTCAGTCCTTTGGCCACCAGAAAGGTGCATGTCCATGGTTGACTGAAAACCATTTCAACTCTCAGTACATTAAACATTGGTGAGTTGAATACCATATGGTTTTTGGCAAACCATTACAGCCATAAATGGATTTGATATGCCTTTACCTGTAGCTGTACGCTCAAACTGGTGCGAAACTCCTCAAACAACGCTGAAGGCAATCCCTTAGTGAAGATATCTGCAAACTGATAACGGGAAGGAACATGCAGAACACGAACTTGACCACAGCCTAATAAATCCGAACAAAAATGAAATATCGATACTCTATATGCTTTCGTAACTCTGATGCTGGAACCAATTGGAAGATAAATAGACAGCACGACATTAACGACAGTAAACAAGCATAGCGAAGACAAAGGGGGGTGTAACTCACAGTAGTAAATTCCTCAACCAGCACGTCTCAGCAACAGCGTTAGAAACGCCACGATACTCTGCCTCTGCACTGGAACGAGAAAGCTTTGGCTGACGCTTAGCGAACCAAGATAATAAATTGTTGCCAAGAAATACACAATACCCTGAAGTCGATCTCCGAGTCGTGGGACAAGGAACCTAGTCCTAATCCGAATCATAATAAGCAACCAAATCTGTGTTATAGAGAAGAAAATAACTGCAAACCAATAATTTAGAGTTAACTACTAAACATACGCAAAATCCTCTTAAGAGCGATGAGAGATGAGGCCTCCCGAGGATCATGCATATGAAGACAAACCTGCAGAATGCATAAGAAATATCTGGTCCAAGTAAAAGTGAGATTCAGGAAGAACCTGCAGACTTCGATACAAAAGTCAGATCCGATACCGGATCCCATCAATACCTAGTTTTAGACTCAGTATCAAAGGGTCCGACTAGATTACAAGAAACCATATTGCATTCCTCGCAAAATCTCAATAGCAAATAACTTCTTTTTGAGATAAAAATAAAACCTGAGGAATCACGTGTACAGAAATAGGTAGCCCCATCTACGACATAATTAGAAAAGCCCAGATCTTCATAGAGAACTCTGAAGTAATGAAGCAATAATCCTTTGTAACACAGGCTGAAAGATGCTTGTGCGCAACAATACATCACATAATATTAATAAGAAGCAGTATCCGGCCCATGCTTTATATAACTAAAGATGAGTCACAACGCTAAGAATGAAAACCTAACTTGAGTGATATAAGATGCAAACCGCTAAAACCAAGCCCTAGATCCTGCTTGAGCCCATAAAGAGATCTCTGTAATAAGCACACATGATCAGGATATTTAGAGTCCCGAAAACCTGGTGGCTGATGCATATAAACTGTCTTAGATAAATCACCATGTAAAAAGGCATTCTTGACATCAAGCTGATGTATCAGCCAATGTCGAGAAGCAGCCAAACTAAGAACAGTCCGAATAGTACCCGGTTTAACAACCGGACTAAAGGTCTCATCACAATACAACTCCCTCAAACTAGTACTACATTCGCCACAGAGACGAGCCTTGTTCGCGACTAAGCATTCCATCTGCCAATGCTTATGGCGAAAAAGCCACATAACAACGAAAACTATCTTATCGGTAGGTTCGAGTACTAAACCCAAGTTTGTTTTAATAAGTGCACTAAACTTCAACACCATAGCATTTTGCCAATTATGATCACTAAACACATCACGATAAGATTTTGGTAAGGGAGAAACCGAAGATACATACAAATTAAGACCCCCAAAATTACACGATTTTAAGACAGCTCAGTGAGACGAATTAGTCCCCACAGCATAGACTCCTGTTACGAAAACGCGTGACCATGGGGTGAACCGAGTCAGGGTTCGGGTTTTCAGGTGGATTGGGAATTATAAGAGGTGGAATTTCATTTTGAGCCATGGGAGGTTGTTCATGATCGATTTCAGGTGTTTGTTGGGCCACGTGCGTATGTTGGATATGTAGTGGAGTATCATATGGGCCTGTATAGTGGAAAATGTTGGCGGTTGGGGAGTTATGCGATGTTGTAGCGTGGGTGTTGATTCAAGTTGGGCTTCAGGGGCTATAATTTGCTATTAGTGGGAGTAGGTACGTAGTGGAGGTTTATGAAAGTTGCGTGTATAGTAATCGGGTCCAACAACGGGAATGGACCGAATGGTTGACACGTTAGAATATCGGGTGAGGTTCATCTAAAACGTGAGGTGGGTACCGAGCAGTGCTGAGTTGATCCCATATGTAAAAACGGTTTTCATCAAAGTAACATGACTTAGATAATTAATTTATTTAGTGAAGTCAAGACATTGATACCGCACATGATTGGAAGCGAGTTCAACAATATGGAGGGTGTGGCAACGTGGTTTCCAAGTTGTCTGATAGGATTAAAGTGAGGGTAACATAATAAACAAACCCAAAAGTGCTAAAAGGCTTATAGTCCGCTGCTTTCCAAACAAGCAGTAGAAGGTATATCCTTGGTAATTAGTAGCTAGGAAGTTAAAATATTTAAGCAGAGTTGATGGCCATATTGAGAGCCTCAACCCAAAATGTGGGTGGAAGATTGGCTTGAAAAAGTAAAGTTCGAATGAGATTATTTATGGTACGAACTATTCGTTCGGATTTGCCATTTTGTTGGGATGTTTTGGGACATGAAAAGCGAAACTGTATACCATTTTTGGCAAAAAAGTTTGTGAAGGTTACGGTTGTCGAATTCTCCACCATGATCACACTGAAATGAACGAATTTCACACTTGAACTGAGTACGAACATAGGTACGAAACAAAACAAATTTAGACCAAACATCAGATTTATTAAGCAAAGGATAAACCCAAACAAACTGCGAATAGTGATCTAAAAACAAAACATAGTATTTAAACCCTAAGAGACTTGGTATGGGTGAAGTCCACACATCCGAGTGAACAATGTCAAAACAAGAAGTAACGACAGTATTTGAACTGACGAACGGAAGCCTCACGTGTTTGCCAAGCTGACAAGCATGGCAAAGAACAAGAGGTTTTTCGTTATTACAAGAAATAACATTATTAGAAACCTAGACCGACGTAACAACGTCCACATCCTGATGTCCAAGACGTTTGTGCCACGTATGTTGACTGACGAGGAAAGCATGAGGGATTGGAGAAGGATGCGTGACCGGGTAAAGATCCCCCGTGCTATCACATCGGAGAAGCACCCGATGAGTCATAAAGTCTTTGACGAAAAAACCATACGCGTCAAATTCAATCGTGCAATTATTATCATGAACGAAGAACAAATATTAAGTTTTTTGACAATATGAGGGAGTGATAAGGATATTTAATTAGGTGAAGGAGGTACCTTAACGGAAGATGGCAAAATAACTATGGCCCGTATTAGTGAAGGGTAATGAATGGCCGTCACCACCAAGACAGACGATACATACACGAATTAAAAACTTACTTAGATTAGCTACAGAAGTCATTAAGATGTGAGCTTCGCACTGTATCCATATTCCATGTAGCCCATGGTGAGATCACAATGAATTACCCGACAGTGGAAAGCAGAGGTAAAATTGTTGCTTGACCCCGTGTCTCCGACCCACCACGAGAAAAAAATAAGAAGAGAGAAGCCAGGCTTATGCTGTATATATGATGGAGCAGGGCCATACAAATGGGCGTGGTTGAGCAAATTAACTTAACCAATTGGGCCAAATTCTTGGTATGCCACTAGGTTAGGATGCGTTGATAGGAAGCACGGAAATGGAAGGGTTTTACCATTGAATTTTGACGCGTTAGCAGCAGATGATTTATTTAACCCCTATTGTTTAATAATGTTAGCCAATAAGTCAACCAGTAGACTATCTTTAAATAGAATCCAAAACAAATAAACAATTGTTTGGGAATGTACTTAAGTAAAAAAACAAAGTAGAATCAACCGTAACCTTGCAACGATACTTGGCTTCGTGACCCGTTAGCCACGAAGAACAAAAACACAGACTGACCTGCACACGGACTTAATAAACAACTGACCTTTGCACTACAATAAACTTCGTGACCTAAGGTAAAGCACAACGAGAACCTAGCACGATTTTAGAGGGGAACGATTGGTTTTTAGGAAGAAGAAGGTTTCTAGGATCGGTTAGGGTTTAATTAGGCGTGATACCATGTAAGAAAGGGTTTAGAGATATAATTTGTGTCTTGCATTCCTCAAAACAATTGATACAATATATAGGAGTGAACAGACTATTCTAGAATACGGGCTTGAGCCCAATACATAATGACCATTAATTTGACTGGCATAAATAACTTTGAATGACATAAATAACTTTGAATGACATAAATAACTTTGACTAATCATACATAAATGACTTTGACTAATCATGGACTAACAGTTTATAGTCATTGTTTCTCTTGTAGTTAGTTTGGATCTATCCAGATTGGCTACCACCCTTAACAGGCTAGAAAGATCTATTCAGATTGGGATCAACAATGTTTAACCTCGAAGTCAATATAGCCGGTTACTTTGATTTATATGCGTGTTAAGTGTTCTTTCTTATGTGGATTGTAGTTTAAGATTAACTCCTTTTTAAGTGAACAAGGATTAGCGGTGTTAAAATTGTATGAGGTGCCAACATTTTACGAAAAGTATATTTTGGTGCGAACAAAGGTTGCCAGACGATTGTGGTTCGTGGTTGTAACATTCATGGTCACCGTCATCTATGTCATTCTTTTGTAAAGTTATTGTTAGAAAAAAAATATATAAATAAAAAACATTAGCTCACCATAAATTTAGTCATAGGGTACCCGCCGCCGCATTGCGCGGGTACCCTGCTAGTTAAGCAAAAAAAAATGTTTACTTTGGTGTCTTTTTTATTTTAGCAAGCCACAAAAAAAGCTACTATAAACCTAACAAATAGTCATGATATATGGCCGGATATAAGATATACTCATGATTGTACAATGGAAGAATTGCGATGTAAATTTGTCATTAATTCCATTGCGAGTGATTTGGTGGGCATGTCTGCAAGGACGAGTATCCGTTGATCTTTGTATTGCAATTCCTACATTCAAAGAAGGTAATTTTACATATTTTATCCTAGTAGATATCTTGTACCATCTTAGTTTTATCTATAACTTTTGCCTGGTTTCATTGTCCTCTTTCTCTTTAACGAATCCTTTGTTCTCATTTCGATAGTGGAATTAAAAAGTGAATGATCACTGACACCAATAATGAAGAAGAGCATATCTTTTCTTTTTCTTTTTTAACAAAGTTTAAAAGTGTAAATGACTTGCAACTTTTTTAATGGTTAGAAATTTAGATGACGAAATTGCATTTCAACCAAGAACCATGACACTATTTGGTCTCTAAAGTTTGCAAGGTCTCACTTTATAGTGTAAACTATTTTCATGAATGCTATTTTAACATTTTGGTTATGTGTGGTATCATGTACGTATGTATTAAGCCAACGAAGTTAGAGTTGTCTTTTCC
The DNA here is from genome assembly GCA_026074375.1 of Tanacetum coccineum. Classification (NCBI taxonomy): domain Eukaryota; kingdom Viridiplantae; phylum Streptophyta; class Magnoliopsida; order Asterales; family Asteraceae; genus Tanacetum; species Tanacetum coccineum. The sequence continues at coordinate 39,895 of BQNB010006123.1, read as the reverse complement.
ACGTATCTATCTCTATGAAAGATTTCGGCATCCACTCCCCTCCATCAAGGATTTTCGTCCCACTTCCCCAATCCTATATCAAAACTACAAATGATTCATACTAAAAGAAATTGATACATATTTTTGCGACTGTTTGACGAGCTACGTAAAAAATGGTATATTAATATAAAAGTGAGTGGTAGAGAGTGCATACCATTACTCGATCTCAAGCAGTGAACGTGATGTTGCACACACGTGAAACGATAGGTTTAGTACAACTATACACATGAGACCGAGCAACGTTAAGTTAGTTAACATGAATCGCACGTAACCAAATGAACAGGAAGTTGGTTCGAGCAGGGGCGGATCTACAGCCACAACAGGGTATGCACGTGCAAACCCTGTGATTCCTCGTCGTCGTGTAATTTTTTTGGTTTTGAAGTTTTGTTAATGGATTTACAAAGAGTGCATACCCAGTTGAAATGAGGTGCATACCCTGATAGCGTTGAATTCTTCAAATAATTAAATGGATAAACTTAAAATGAAAGAAAATGAAGGTTTTCCGGTGATAATATGAAAGGGCGGTGTTGTATTTGATGAAGAAGAAGACTGCCACAAGAATAAATAAAACTAGGCCCATTTCAGATATACAATTGAACCCACTTAATATCATTTGTTAAGGCCAACCCACATAGAAGTTCACATCACAATTTACATGTGACACATGAAGTCATTGTTATTTACTTAGAACGTTTCTTAATAACTGCTTGCAATTTAATGAGTTCTACTCATATTCATAGTGCGTTAATTTACAACTTTAAATGAGTTCTATTCATAGTTTACAATTTAATGAGTTTTATTCACAGTTTACAAACCATTTTTTTGTATGATCTAGTTTGTTTCCAATGTTTCCTTACTTCATATATATGTGTCAAAAACTTCGTTCCAGATGGTTATAGGTTGTTAATTTACAACTTTAAATGAGCATGCCATCTTTAGTTATAAGGATATTTTGGTTTAAGTGTTTTGTGTAACATTCAACAATTGTGTTTTCAATGCTCTTCAGCCCTGATCCTAAGGAGGTCTTGCAGCTACTCTTTCGTCTCTTAGGCTGAAATAAGAAATAAACACCGTTAGCTTGCCCCGGGGTTTTAATCTGAGACCAAACTCCGGCGTGAGAGTAAGTGTATGCTTGGTATAGGTTTTAGTGAGGGAAACTAGAGAGAGTAAAGAGAAGTGTGTATGTAACCTGCCCTGTTCATGTGTGTGAACAGTTCATTATATACTACCTGGGCTTAGCTCCAAGACATAAGCATTGTGGAAGCTAAGTTGTCTTCTAGAGGCAGCACGTCAGTCGTTGGCATGTATCAGACTTGGTCTTCGGGGTCAAAGTTGTCTCCATGCTCCAAGTACTGGTTGTGGACCAGACGTCTGTGTCATTCGTACATCGTACATCGTACGTCAGTTGTCAGTGTACTAGCTCCGAGGGAGACAATGCTCTACCTCTTATGCAGGCATAACTCTTTGCCTCTTGAGCAGACTGCTGCTCCTTACCTCCTAAAGAGACTGCTGCTCCTTACCTCCTGAGGAGACTATTGCTCCTTACATCCTAAGGAGACTGCTGCTCCTTACCTCCTGAGGAGACTCCCGCTCCTTATCTCCTGAGAAGACTGATGTTCCTTACATCCTGAGGAGAATGTTGCTCCTTACTCCCTAAGGAGAATGTTGCTCCTTACCTCCTGAGTAGACACTACTCCTTAGTTATTGCCTCTGGACCTGAGGTTGCCTTCATCACCCCAGCTATTCTAGTGGACCGTTCCAACATGGAGTGGTTTTGTCTTAGGAATCTGTCATACCCCTAAACGGGGCCTAGTCAGAAACACATGTCCGGGGGCGTGACATCATAATACACATCACACAAGATACAAAGAATGACCTTTAGAGGTACGTTTAAAAATCCAACATCATTGCATTAATTAAAATAGTTAAAGTTTTACATAGGCCCAACGATAATAAGGTTTTAAAGTTTGACAACGACGTTAACATAGATAATAATAGCCTTTGAAAATCGGTTCAATGCAAAGCAACACCATAAAGCAAGCAAAGACATCCACAACTAAGCACCTGAGAAAAACATGCTAAAAGGTCAACATAAAGTTGAGTGAATTCATAGGTTTGAATTTAATATAAAAGTAGACCACAAGTTTACAGTACGCACATGACAGTTATAGGAGATACAACTTCACATAAAAAGAAATTTACTGTTGCACTAAGCTCAAGACACCGAAGCTCAATTTAAAAGGAAGCATTTTATATGCCAAATAGAATTACTTTGCCCTAAAGGTATCTGACCAGGATCGCCAATTGAAAATCCGACATGGTATATATCCGTTTATTCGGGACCTCCGAAACTAGTAAGCGCTACTTACCCGGATAGGGATAATTACTCCCAATAGATCTATTTACAACATTCGCGCTTACTTAACCAGTACAGTCGGTTAAGCAATTGACGGTTCATGATAATTCGGGCATTAGTGGTCTATTCGCTACTCAGGCAACACGTAATCAGGAAAAGGAAACGTAAAGTAACTGTGTCCATAGTTTAAAACAAGCAATGTTTCTCACCCCAAAAATTGTAAAGTAAAAGTAGTAAAACATGGGGCTATGAACTCACCTTAGCTAAATGAGCAAATGATAAATCACGCAAGTAAAATATAGCAATCTAGCCGCGACCTAGAATAATAACGCGTCTCAGAAACACAGAAAGCATGCCAAGAATTGCACAATATGTTCATCACCAAAATACATCCATGTGTGTTTGCTTTAGTTCGATTATCAAATCATGGCGAAATAAAATTATATAGTTTTTCGTTAAGTTTCGGCGTTTAACCAAAAATTACTATTTTTAAAAACTTTCTATTTTAGGAAAGTTTTTAGTTTCAAGACGTTAATACCGTCCCCTATATTTATTAAGTTTCCATATTTTCAAAACGCACTAACTAACCTTAATCACTTAACTTCTAAGTCCGTTCCGCTAAATTTTACCAAACTTACTATTTTTAGTAACTTTATCGCTTTTCCTAAAATATGTTATTGACGTCTTTAAATGATACTAATCAATATATATGTGTTACTATATGATTCGCTAGTGTTTAGAAAGTCCAAAAATGTCCGAAAGTGTCCGAAAACCCAATTTACTATTCACATCAGCAACTATTCATTCGGTTTTGTCGAAAAATGTTTAAAGTTTCATTTGGCCATAACTTGGCCGTTTTAAGTCCGATTTTAATGTGTGATATATGAAAAACTATCTATTCGAAACAAGCTCTTCAAAAACTACTTTTACGCCTAATGAAAACATTTTTAGGTCGACCAAAACCCCAAAACTATTTTGGATCAGCAACATCATTTTTCGCAAACGCTTCCAAAATCACACCAAACTTCACAATAGTGCTTAATCTAACCTAATCTCCATTCACAACTAATTCACAACAAAACCACACCTAAATCTAACCTAATCCCTTCATTTCTATTGTTGCAACTCTCATTCAACTCTCATCTCACCAAGAACATAATATTGAACTAGTGAAATAAAGTAGCATCATTATTTATAAAATCTTGTTTTTATAATCTTTCAAAAATTAAAACACAACATATGGATGTATGGATCTTGAACATATAAGAAGAACATAAGTAAACCACAAAGAAAGATTCAAGACACTTACAAGAATGAAGAACAAGTAGAGAAATCACAAGATCTATACCCCAAAATAATAGATCTATAAAACCCAACAACAAATCTTGAAACCCTAACTTAGATCTTGAAGAAAAACCTTTAAACCAAAGAACCAATACTTCAAACCACCTTAGATGTTCTTAGAAATGAACCTAGTATGCTTGGATTATGCAAGAAATCAAAGATATGGAAACCCTAAGAGGGTGTATGTTTGCTGTGAGCTAGGAGAGCAAAAGGAAGGGGAGAGAGAACTTTTTGAAGACTATGTGAAAGAATAAATGAGAAGTGAAACCCTAGTTGTGAGAATGTAAAGTATTTATAGGCCAAGGGAAGGTTTAGGGTTACATGGTTTTAAGTATTAAGTGACCAACACACACCAAAGGTGTGTGTGTTTGTTTGTTTGGCCGAAATCAACCACAAGGATCATATGGTTCATTTTTTTGAGTCTTGGTTCATTACTTAGTGCTCAAGCTTAGTCAAATAAAGTCAAAGATCTAAATGTAAGTCTTACAAGAGTGTAAGAGCTCACATGTTGGTAGATCATGGTAAGTGTGCATGAGAATGACTCTCTTATGTGTCACTTTCACACACATGCATGGGAAGTTCAAGAAATGATGCATTTGATTTAATTTCAAGACTTATGGTGTAATTGGTTTGGTTTAGGCGTCCAACATATAACAAGAGAAGAGGGTGAACAAAAATTTTGACTTATGAATATGAGATGGACAATAACTAAAGTTTACACGAAACGATTTCGAGTTTTCGGGGTTCTGTTAGGTCAAAAATGCGAAAAAATGAAATTTAAACGTTAAAGCGTAAAAATAAATACCAAGAGTGATCATAAACTACGAAACACTTAGAAAAGATAAAATAACTCATATAATATCTAAACTAATCAAAATCCGAAGTCAGAACGCGTTCGATGACGTTTTTCAGATTTACGCGGGTTAACTTCCCGGTAAACTGCCAGATTTAAACGTAACGTATAAAAATCAAAAAATATGATCGGAAAAGTTTAAAATATTGACCTGAAATTTTTGGGGTGTGACTGAATATTAGGAGTTAATTGTGATTATCTCTCCCAAAGTATCCAGAGAAGACCATACCTCATCATATCCCCCCAGTCTAGTATCAACGTATTGTTGAGTAGTTGGTACTAGACTTAAAAAGGAGAGAGAGCTTGTCTAGTCATCCGAGCTACTCCTCTAGAGGTTATATCGAGGCTTCTTTTTTATTATTTTTTTACCGTATGGAATTTAAGTAATAAATATTTCGTAGTTTCGGTGTGCTAATGTGGCGTTTTTTCAGCCACATGCATATGATGGCACATCCGAATCAACTGGCCCGTACATCACGGGCTTCTTAGGCCCAACATCCCTCAAGCCTCATAACCCTTGAGCTTTCCCCTAGTCATATATATATAACTCTTACTTTTTATTTTTACCTCATCCATTCTTAGAAAGAATTTTTTTTCGCCTACTTCCTTATTCCCTTGTTTCATTCAAAGGTTTTGCTCGAGTGCTCGACCAAAGGGTTCCATCGAAGGGGCTCTTTTGGTTCAGTCAGAGGTGATTCGTTCAGAGGGGCTCCTTTGGTTCGACCGGAGGTGACTCGATCGGAGGGGTTTCTTTGTTTTGATCGGAGGGGTTTCTTCATTTTGATCGAAGGTGACTCGATCGGAGAAGGTCTTTTGTTTTAATCAAAGGTAGTTCAATTGGAGGGGATTTTTTGGTCGATCGAAGATAGCTCGATCGGTGGGGTTTTGGTTTAAATGGAGGTAGTGGGTATCGATTGGCTGGTTCAGAGGTATTAAGTGCTCGTCCGAAGGTAGGCTCGATCGGAACTTATTGTTGCTCGTCCAGAGGTATTAGGTTTCATCCAGCGGTGGTTTGTTCGAAGGTAGACTCAATCGGAGCTTATTGTTGCTCGTCCGGAGGTAGGCTCAATCGGAGCTTATTGCTGCTCGTCCGGAGGTAGGCTCGATCGGAGCTTATTGCTGCTCGTCCGGAGGTAGGCTCGATCAGAGCTTATTGTTGCTCATTTGGAGGTATGATCGATCAGAGCTTATTGCTGAGTCGGTCTATAATTACCCAAATTGTATCTTGACCAGACGTCATTTTTGGTAACTTAGTAACGAAATTCATAGTAATGTATTCCCACTTCCATACTGGGATCACAGGTTGAACCAACAAACCGGATAGTTTTTGGTATTCAGCCTTGACTTTGGCACATGTCAAACATTTACTAACGTAGGTGGCAATCTTTGCTTTCATATTTGGCCACCAATACAGTTTCTTTAAATTCCTGAATACAATCTTTCCGTTCCAGGATGAATTTGAAATGTTTTGACTATGCGATTCATTCATAATTAACTCTCTTAAGTCACCAAAACAAGGAATCCAACTTCTATTCCTCAAACATAACGTTCGATCACCACGTGGCTCTAGCTTCTTAATCATACCACACAGATCTTTGGTTCCAAAATTCTTTGCTTTTCTCGCCTCAACTTGAGCGTTTAAATTTGTGTAGGACGGTTCAAACCAATCGTCAAAACCAAAGCTAGAACTCGTAGCGGCTTATTCCGTTCCTTTCGGCTCAAGGCATCCGCTACCAAGTTCGCCTTTTCCGGATGATAACGAATCTCGCAGTCGTAATCTCTTAACAGCTCTAACCATCTACGTTGTCTCATGTTCAACTCTTTCTGATCTAGAATATGTTGCAAACTCTTATGATCAGTGAACACAACGCATTTCGTGCCGTACAAATAATGTCTCCACATTTTGAGAGCAAACACTACAGCTCCAAGCTCTAAGTCATGTGACAAAGCTAGAACAAAGATCAACTATGGTTTCCCCCTTTGACTCCAAATCGGACAAGCCACAAGACCAAACCAAAACCCTTTTTCAAATCAAACCACTTCAATATAACACTAATCTAACACCCTTAACTAGAAACACTTCCTTATACACCAAATCAATAGAAATTGACCAAAAACCCAACTTCTTAAATACTCATTGCATGTGAGATTTCTTTAGTGGGATTTGTAGAGGCTCGAACAAGGAGCTTGGCAATTTTTTAAGAAACCTTCGATAAATCGTCGGTAATAGCCAGCAAGACCTAGAAATTGACAAATCTCTGTCGGAGTCTTGGGCGATGCCTAATACTTGATTGAATCAATCTTAGCTGGGTCCACGTGAATGCCTTCATTATCAATCACGCGACCAAGAAATTGTACCTTCGACAGCCAAAATTCACACTTCGAAAACGTATAATTCCTCCTTCTTAAGTAACTCTAAAATTGACTTAAGGTGTTATGCGTGCTCTTCTTCGCTTTTGGATTAGATCAAGATGTCATCAATAAAAACGATCACAAATTTATCTAAGTACGGTTTGCACACCCCATTCATCAGATCCATGAATACCGCTGGTGCGTTGGTCAGTCCAAACGGCATCACTTGAAACTCATAGTGACCGTAGCGTGTCCTAAACGCTGTCTTTGGAATGTCTTCCTCTTGAACTCTGAGTTGGTGATAACCAAATCTCAAGTCGATCTTAGAGTAGACTTTTGACCCTTGCAACTGATCAAATAAGTCATCGATTCTCAGAAGTGGATATCGATTCTTCACAGTCAGCTTGTTTAGCTCACGGTAATCAATACACATCCGAAAATATCCATATTTCTTTTTGACAAACAAGACCGGGGCTCCCCAGGGTGAGGAACTCAGTCTTATAAATCCCTTGTGAGAAAGTTCTTGCAGTTGAGTAGACAATTCTTGCAGTTCTGTCAGTGCTAATCTATACGGGGCGCGTGCCATAGGTGCATCACCAGGGATCAAGTCAATTTGAAATTCAACTTGTCCCGTACAGTCGACATGTTCTCAAGTTGCTTCTCCTCCGACTTGTCTTCGGTTTTCTTCTTCGTAACTTGTGCCAGACAAATTGGGCAACCTCTCTTAATATATTTCTGAGTTTTAGTGCATGATATAATGCTCAACTTCAACTTCTCTCCTTTGCCGCCTCTATCACTTTGAACTATCAAAACTTTATCTCCATTGGGAATCCATACAATCTTTTCATCACACGCGATCACCGCATGATGGTTTGCTAACCAATCCATGCCTATGATGACGTCAAAACTACCAAGTTCTACGGGCATTAGGTCAATGTTAAACGGGTGACCTAACAATCCTAACGTACAACCTCTAAGCACAATATCAGATCCTATTAGCCTTCCGTTAACTAGCTCAATAGGGTACTTAATGTCTAAGATAGATGGGACGATGTCACTTAGAAGGATAAAAACTGTGGGTACGAAATTTCTGTCGGCTTGGTTTTAGGTACTTGCAATCATTATGTCCTTTGCCTTATTTCATGACTATTAAAAACATGGACGATGAATAAATTTCCTAATTTTCTTGATTCTATCCCAAAGAATGAGGATAAGTCTATTATGTTCTAAAATCTTAAAATCCGTAATTACCGTGACTATAAGGAGCGTGACTCGATCTCTTGGCTAATGGTACGGTGTCTCTATATGGTAATATTAAGGAGATCTACTTAGTTACGAAGCTTATTAATACGAATACATATGACAGACATAACTCATAAACACGCGCGCAAAATATTTGTAGAATATCCATCCTCCAGTGCAAGGCCCTTCATGATGAAGCTTACACTTGTTGCAAAGAGGCAACGGTCCATTATATGTTTTTCTCTCATTGTTGCCAGCCGTATAGGCTCTTGCCACATTCTAACCTCCAACATTTGGCCTTTTGAATGGTGGACGCTGTCCATGGTTGTCTCTCTGATTGACCTCTAACCTTATTTTGTTTTCAGCATTTTTCACAGCATATCCCTTCAACTTTTGGTCCATTAAGTTGTTGGCAATTCGAACAACATCTTGCAGTCTTGTAGGTTCAGCAGCAATTACATTCCCTTGGATGTTATCGGGGAGACCTCCAATGAATTTCTCAACCCGATCCTCCTCCTCGAGGACCATCTTGGTGCACATCATAGTCAACTCTTAAAATCTCTGAGTATAAGCGACCAAATCATTGTTCTTCACGGTTAAATTCCACAGCTCAGATTCCATCTTTTGAGTTTCATTTCTTAGGCAGTACACTTCAGCCATTAGCTTCATGAGCTCTCTCCATGACATAGCAAATGCACCCTCAGCTCCAATAGTCCTCTTATGTAAGTTCTACTAAGTTAGTGCATTGTTTAACAGTGTGCAAGTAGCATACTTGACTTGGTATTTCTCTGGACAATTGCTTATATGGAACACTATTTCCATCTTCTCAAACCATCTTATCAACCCGACAACTCCTTCTGTTCCCTTGAAGTTGAGTGGTTGACACTTCATGAATTCTTGGTAGGTACACTCTCGAGCAACAGGCCTAACATCCCTATTATTCTCATTTGGATTTTCATCTCCATCTCCACCCTTTCCATCTCCACCATTTCCATCTCTACCATTTCCATTATCGCCGCCGTTGCTGTTCTGGCTTTGATTTTCAGCCTCAAGACGGGTTGCCTCATAAGCAGCCAACGCTTCTTCCACTCGTCGGTTAACAAGTTCTTCAATTGCCTCTGAGGTCATACCAGAACGAGTGATAGTCGTGTTCTACAGCACAAGACATAGCACACGGTGAGATTCGATACGAGATATAACCATTATAAATGGTAAATAAGGTTTATATAGGAAAATACAATAGAACATGTTTTGCCAGAACAAGTAAATAACAATAAAGATGGATACGCGAGAGAATCAAAACAAGCTTTTCATATCCATTTATAAAGCATTTGTCGCGTTACATTCGGACCCATCAATGGGGAACCGTGGATTTCGCTAAATATAATAAGTGGTTTTTACTATTAGCCTAAGACCATTACACAACTATCATGACGAAAACCTAAATACGCTCATTAGCGAATGTCTCCATATCCTAAATCGCATCTGTCATAGTAGGAGTAACCTACGAATTGCCTAAGCTCACTCTCTATAAATCTCATGCGTCACCGAAACCTATCGACTCTCGCTCTCTCTATCATCATGGTGCCTCGAAGTCTCGCGTTGCTCCTCTCCAAGGACGCAACCTGCTCAAGTAAGCTAGCTCTTTCTCCACCAGCAATCAAACTCCTCAACTCTAACTCTCTTTGTCCTATCTCAATGTCCTTATCCTCTGGAAGCGATATCTTTTTAACATGATCATTAATTTATTACAAACCTCCTCAACCTGCTTCCAAACACTCTACTAACATCGAGCAATAAGCTAGAATCAGAGATTTGCAATCCTTAACAACCACATCTCTCAACCTCTTTAAGTACCTCTCTACAACTGGACTCGACCTCGTCCTCAACCTCATCCTCTACATTAACCCCAACATCGACCTCCATACCTATACCTGCATCAACCCCAGTCATAACATCCCTATCTTTTGCAACCTCAACAGCCGTAGCATCAGCCTTAATGTCCTTTAACACATTCATATCAATGTCCTCCTTAACACTATCCTCTAGTGAAATAGAATCCCTAAACCTCTTACGAGGTAGAAGAAGTTTAGCACGAGAAGGAACTAAAGCTATCATAGCATAGATAGATGAAGTTACGGTAGCAGTAGGGGACCTGCATCTCTTCCGAGATAGTCCCGCAGATGACTCGGAAGAAGAATCCCCAGCTGACGACTCGGATGTCATCGGTGGATACATGGTAGATATGGGCAGACTACTAATGGAGTATTGGCTTCGCTACATCGTGGAGTCTTATGCAAGTGATTGTGAAAAATCTCATTGGTGTAGATGAATCAGCATCGGTGGGTGTCTGTGTGTGTATGTTCGGATTAAGGTATGACCCGAAGAGAATGACTATATGTGAATGATTGAGTTGAATGACTCGATGATGATCTGGAAGTAAAATGATCCAAGTGATGTAATGTGTACCTCAATGCTAAACGATGATAAGGTAAAGGTCTAACCGACTTCCTCATGGTCAATGCCCTACATAGCCCACCAAGATGAGTACGATAAAGTCGACTAATAGGAATGTCCTCCTCGGGTCGGATAAGAATAGCTCGTCTTCGACGAATCCTAGGTGGGGCAACAACAGGTGCAAGTGGAAACTCAGATGATGGTGCAACAATAGCAGATGGTGCAGGTAAAATGGGAGCAGTAGGGATTTCTGGAGTAGAAGTAGTTGGTGATACATACCTCTCGGGTATCTCAATATCTGACTCTGAATTGTTGAACAAAGTAAAGTAAAAACATAGGTGCTATAAATACGGGAGGTGCTGAACTCTTTGATGGATCAGCCTTTGATGATGATATGAGTATCAAGCTCGAGTACCCCGGCAGGTGAGGCAACCACAGCCGCCCACACCTCCGGTGTAACCGAGACCTCAATAGAAACAAAACCAATAAGGATTCACTACACGGAAAGTGGATCCCACACTCTTGACTAATACGTTGAGAAATAGAAGAGAACGGTGATACCATAAACCTGCTCAATAAGAATAGAGTGTTTTTATAGTCACCTTTATTTCAAATCCATGCAGGTGGGTGTTATGGAGTAGAAGTTAAAGATGGTGTAAAATATAATCATGGACAAAACTTAAATAATATTATTTTTATGGGAAATGTATTATAATTAATACCCATAACATCTGACTCGATAGTAGTTATTTTACGTAAACTTGTAAGCTACGTAGGATCTCATAGTGGTTATAGACCAGACCTAAATATACTACTGGTTCTTATACACCTTGCCTCTGGATACAAATCTGTAAAACCCAAAACGGAGCACTAGTCAGAACACTCGTGTCGGTGATGTGACATCCATTATTATTACATAAAACAAGTACAAAGAACGATCTCTTAAGGGTAAGTTTAAAAAATCCTAACATTCGTTGCATTAATTAAATACGTTAAATTTTACATTGGACCAAGATAAGTATCTGACCATTGAATACCTAGTGAAAACCGACATGTATTTATCTGTTTATCGGGGCCGTGGGGTAGTGAGCACTACTCACTCGGATAGGGATAATTAGTCCTAATGGATCTATTTACAACATTCGCGCTTACTTAACCAGTCCATCGGTTAAGCAATTGACGGTTCATGATAGTTCATGAATTAATGGTCTATTCGCTACTTAGGCAACACGTAATCAGGAAAAGGAAACGTAAAGTAACTGTGTCCATAGTTTAAAAACAAGCAATGTTTCTCACCCTCAAAGTAGTAAAGTAAAAGTAGTAAAACGTGGGGCTATGAACTCACCTTAGCAAGATGAGCAAATGATAAATCACGCAAGTAAAAGATGATATTGAAATCTAGCCGCGACCTAGAATAATAACGCGTCTTAGAAACACGGAAAGTATGCCAAGAATTGCACAATATGTTCATCACCAAAAGACATCTATGTGTGTTTGCTTTAGTTTGACTATCAAACCATGATGAAATAAAATCATATAGTTTTTCTTTAAGTTTCGGCGATTAACCAAAAATTACTATTTTTAGTAAGTTTTTATTTTTGGAATGTTTTTAGTTTCGGGACGTTAATAACGTCCTCTATATTTGCTTAATCCATATTTTCTTAAGTGCACTAAAGAAATCTAAACATCTAACTTCCATGTCCATCTTGCAAGAATTCATCAAACTTACTAGTTTTAGTAACCTTAACGCTTTTCCTAACATATGTTAACGAAGTCTTTAAATGATACTAATCAATATATATGTGTTACTATATGTTTCGCTAGTGTTTTCAAAGCTCAAAATATCTTGAAAATGTCCAAAAACCCATTTTACTATTCACATCAGCAACTATTCATTTGGTTTTGCTGAAAAATGTTTCAAGTTTTATTTGGCTATAACTTGGCCGTTTTAAGTCAAATTTTAATGTGCGATATATGAAAAATAATCTATTCAAAACGATCTCTCCAAAAACTACTTTTACGCCTAATGAAAACATTCCTAAGTCGCTCAAAACCTCAAAACTATTTTGGATCAGCAACACCATTTTTCGCAAACGCTTCCAAAATCACACCAAACTTCACAATAGTGCTTAATCTAGCCTAATCTCCCTTAAAAACTAAACCACAACAAAACCATTCCTAAAACTAACCTAATCCCTTCTTTTCATTTGTTTGCATACTTTATCCATACCTGCTCATCTCACCAAGAACATAATATTTAACTAGTGAAACAAAGTAACATCATTATTTATAAAATCTTTTTTTATAATCTTTTAAAAAATAAAACACAACATATGGATGTATGAATCTTGAACATATAAGAAAGAACATAAGTAAACCACAATAAAAGATTCAAGACACTTACAAGAATGAAGAACAAGAAACAATAACACAAGATCCATACCCAAAATCACTAGATCTATAAAACCCAACAACAAATCTTTAAACCCTAACTTTAGATCTTGAAGAAAAACGTTTAATTCAAAGAACCAATACTTAAAAACACCTTAGATGTTCTTAGAAATGAACCTAGTATGCTTGGATTATGCAAGAAATCAAAGATATGGAAATCCTAATAAGGGTGTTTGTTTGTCGTGGCCTAGAGAGCAAAAGGGAAGAGAAGAGAGAAATTTTTAGAGACTATAAGAAAAGATAAAACCCTAGAGTGAGAAGTGTTTTAGTTATTTAATAGGACATGAGGTGGTCATAGGAGTTTTGGTTTGATGTAACAAGTGACAACACACAAAAGGATGTTGTGTGCACCCTCTGCTCGGTCCGACTTCAACCACAAGGACCATGGTTCAAATTTTGGGATTCATGGTCCATTATCAAGCATATAAAGTTAGTCTAACTTGGTAAAATGGTCGTATGCATGCCATTTGTCTTGACTTGGATGTTAAGTGTGCATGGAATTGGGACTCCTCTCATGTGTTACTTTTCTATTTCTTGCACATGTATAATAAGACATGAACGATGCCTTTGTTTAATTTCAAGGTCTAAGGTAGCATTTTGTTGATTTAGCGGTCGAATTAAATAGAGGGGGGATATGAACAAAATTTTTGACTTATGAACATGAGATGGACGATAACTAAAGTTTACACGAAAATATTTTGGGTCTCCGGGGTTCCGTTTGATCAAAAACGCGAAAAACATAATTTAAACGTTAAAGCGTAAAAATAAATACCGGTTGTGATCGTAAACTACAAAACACTTAGAAAATATAAAATAACTCATATAATATCTAAACTAATCAAAATCCGAAGTCAGAACGCGTCCGATGATGTTTTTTAGATTTACACGGGTTAACTTCCTGGTAAAATGCTGGATTCAAACGTAACGTATAAAAATCAAAAATAATGATCAGAAAAGTTTAAAATATTGACCGGAAATTCTTGGGTGTGGAATCAGTATCCTAATTATTCTTCTATTTCTCTTTATATTCATTCATTCTTCTCTTTCTCAATCTCTTCATCATCATCAGTGACAGTTTTTGGATGTTCCTTATGACTCCTGGGCTCTATCTTAGTACTGGAATCATCAACATCATAATTAATCATAGAATCAGCAAACTCACTCGCATAAGATTCTTCATCTCCTTCACCTTTAACCTTCTTTTCAATCGCCTCCTCATCCAGTTTCTCTTGTACTTTAGTACTATTTTCTTGAGCTTCAACAGCTAAAGCAGTTTTGTGTAATGTGAGACTTGGAATGGTTGCTTCAGCCACTTCGTCTCTCTCTCAATCATCACCTGGAGGTGGAATTAGAGTCGTACTTTTTTTCTTCTTTCTGATGGTTATTTTGTGTGATTTCCTTGGTAAGCTCGATTCTCTAACAATTTGCTTCCTCTTCTTCCTTTAAGGACTAGTGATTGTAGAAAAACAAATTTATATACTTATATAGTATTATTCTCGTAAGAATTCTTTCCAAAATACTTCTCAACCAAGAGAAATATAAGGTAAAAATCTCACAAAAGAAAACCATATTGTATATTGTTTTATCGGGAAGTATTTTTTTCTCGACGGTCGTGTCCCAACGATATCGTGAATTGAGAATTTAGGATTGATTCGATATTCGTGTATATTGAATAGTAAAGGGAATTTGTTTTGTTGAATACACTACTATTTAATAGCATGAATTGATAAACAATTACTAGCACGAAAATTAAATGCACTAATACTTAATAATCGCGAGTTAAACTGAAATTTTAAAACTAAGACACGAATTTTAACTAAATTTTATATCTAAAAATCACAAATTTAAATGAAAAATTTTAGGAAAAAGAATTTAGAATTTTTTATGTTTTTTGAATTTTTTATGATTTTCTTAAAATTAATGATTTTATCAAAAATAAACTTTTTCTAAAAATTAACACTAAAATTTTTCTTTTATTTTTCAAAAATACTAGATTTAAAATGAAAATTAATGCAAAAAGAATTTTAATTTTTCAACTATTTTTCTATTTTTTATGATTTATCTAAGAAAAAGTAATCACTAAAATCTATTTTAATTTCTAGAAAATACAACTTTAATGAGAAAAATATAGAAAAATGGTTTTTAAATTCTAGAAAAGTGCAGAAAAATTAAAGAACAAAAAGCCCCAATTTTTATTAACTAATTGACACTTAATTTGACCAATTAAAAACTAAACCCTAAATTTATAAAACTAAAAACTAAAATATTAAAACTAATTAATTTCTTATAAAAGACAGGGTAGAAAATGAAATAAAGGAAAGATAAGGGTAGGCGGGCGAATTTTGGAAATTTTACACTATAGTGAAAACGATTAACCCTATACTTTGAGAAAAATACCAAACAAACCCTACGCTAGCAGCTTAATTTGCTTATTTAAAAAATGATTTTCAGACAAAACTTAAAACTACAAAGTTACTCAACAGCTTATTCTTAACAACTTTAATAAAGACACTTCTAACTTTAGACCAAAGAATAAGCTAAAAAATAAGCAAATAGATTTCTGTCACAGTAAGTGATGTTTTAACTAAGCTTTTTGGAATTTGGCTTATTCTAGCTTATTACTTGATGAAAACTTAAAGCAAAAGAAGCTATGTGTAGAATAAGATGTGTACTAAGGGATTCTATAGAAAAATAAGCAAAGTTTTCACAAAGATTACAAGAAAATTGAACTTAAAAATGCTAAGTTTTAGCTAAAACTGGAATAAGCTTTTTTCTAATAAGCTAAATTGCTTATTACTAAACCTTGGATGCTGAGATTTTGGAAAAAGATTACAACTATGTTCCCTTAATCTCCTTAGATAAAAAGGATTTCAATTGTCAAATAGAATTGAGAATCTCAATTGCATCTGCTTAAAATCCCAATTTATACTAATAAGGTCTTACTTATGACAGCAAAATTTAGCTAGTTTAAACATGTTAATTTTGAAAAACTATATGATGAAATGATCTAAGCTAATTGAATTCAAATATCTTCTAAATTCTTAATTCTAAATTACTTAGCATGCTCAAAGCAAATTTTATAGAATTCTCAAACAACAGCAGTGTAAACTGCCTGTATTGCTGATCTTTGTGAGATTTTTACTAAATGCAAGCTAAAATTCCTTTACTCAAAAACTTTATTTACTTACTAACTTCTTGCAAACAATTCTTACACTTACTCAAAATGTATTTCTAAATTGAAATTGAACCAATGTTTTCTACATCTAACTAAACAGAATAAAATAAATTGTCCCTGGTGCTAGTGAGAGTTATTAAACTCATATCTTTAACATTCTAAAAATAATTTCTAAGAACCTGTTTCGAAATTGAAATTTAACACCTAACTCAGCTAAATGGTGGATTTTAGCAAACTAATGTTGACTTTTTTAGTCAGTTCAACCCTATCAAACACACTTTGTTCATAAGCTGTCAAAAACTAATTGAGATTAAAATCTATTTAACAACTAAAAAAGATTAACTTTTTATGTACTTCTACTATAAATACCTACATAGAGCTTATTAAAAAACTAAAGTCACAGCTTATTGAAAGCCAATAAGTACTTCCTCTCTAGCTTATTGAAATAAAAAACAGAATTTCATTCAAACTAGCTGTACTTTAATGATGTTAATTTTAGTTCTTGCTTGAAGATATTGTAATTTAACAATATCCAAATCATTATGAAAAAGATTATATCAAGATATAACAAAGGAATAAGCTAATTTGATAAGCTAAAATGATTAAAATGAATAAGAAACCTGAGGATAATGAAGTCTCAGAACTAGAGCCACTCTTGTAGAGTGAGTGGCTCAAATACAAACACCTAATGGCTCCTAGCCTCTAAACCACAGCTTAAAACTCAATAAGCTGTTAAAGAGCTTATTTCACCTTATTGCTTGAAAATGAACTCAAAATACTTAAGTAAACATGATGTTTTGATGTAAATGATGAAATTGAACTAATGATTTACTAAAAACAGAATGTAAGCTAAATTTGAGCTTATGGAAAGTAATAAGCTCAAAAGAGCTTATTTAGAGCTTATTTGATAAATTCGACTTAGAATTGAAGCTTAAAAGACAAAAAATCTTGCAAACTGAATTGTATTGCTTGAATTAACAGGTACAAGATTAGAAAGACAAAGTACAAATGCTTAAGAGCTTTTTCTAAACTTTTAAAGTAAATTGCTTAAAAATTGAGAAATTACAAAGAGAAAATTTAAAAATGAAATCAACAACAGAAAAATGAAGTCCTAAGCTGCTATTTATAGAGAAGAGGTGAAGAGAGGGAAGGTTTTCTAGAATGGTCCATCAAATCACATCCGTTGATTATTTGAAGTGAATTTGAGGCCGTTTGATCAATTTAGTGAGGTGTCATGGCCAATGAGGTGTTTACACGTGTTGGTTTGTGAGTGGGGAGAGAACATAAACGAAATTGAGTCTTAAAAAGGAGCGGGGGAGGGGGATTTTGGAGTTGGGTTTGTTGGGTGAAATGGCGGGAAAAGCTGTTGTGTTTGTTAGGCTGTTGCGAATAAGCCGGGTTATTGTTTGAATGTTTGGGATATTGACACAACTCGTCCTTGTACCTTGTCCCGACCATTGTGTAGTTATAAAGAAGATTTGGTTTTGACAATTTCAGTCCTTGATGTTGTTTTCTTCTCTTTTCTTCTTTATAAAGCATTTTTTCTTTTGGCAACTTTAGTCCTTTGATCTTTAATCTTTCAAATAAACCCTTGAAACTTTGCACACTTGACATCTTTGGCCCCTTGACTTGTAATTTGACTCTTTGACTTTCTTTATTCCTTTCTTTGACTGAGTTTGACTGTGTCGGGCTGATCCGGCTGTGATCTTTGGCTGAATTCTCACTCTTGCTCTTTGCTTTTTTGTCTTTTTCCCTTCTTGGGTATTGATCGTTTTTGCTTCTTTTTAGTCTTTTCAATACTTACATGCACAATTTGAACACAAAAGCACACATTTTCTATTATTTGCATTTTATTGGCTTTTATTAGGCAAATCCGGGTATATTAGTATACAATTAAGCAAATATCCAAAATCCCAAACTAAACGGATTGCCGTGTACTCACGAAATGTTATGAAGTGTACACATTTGTAAACTAAGAAGTTCCAAAATGCCCTTGTTAAAACTTTTTGATTCACCTTTTTAAAAAACATTCTATTTTCTCATCATTTAATCTCATTGGAACACGTTATGGCAATCATTGCAAGTTGGCATTTTTATGTATCATCGAATATAGGCTACTCACGATTAATTGAGCCAAAAGAGGAAAATTCGTCATCTTGACTTTTCACTAGACTAAACAAAGCTAATAACAAAGATTCATTGTCAATTATAAGTCCAAATTATTAAGATTTATACTTATAACTTGTGAACTTTTCCTCTCACGGGAATAAATTAATGATTATGTTGTTGTGCACTCTTTTTAACTCTAACCATAGATCAATTTATCTTCATAGTTGAAATTCATCTAAGCTTTACAAATAAGCCTTGTTGAGCTCAAATGTAATAGCATAGTTAAACCTCGATCTCAAAGCTAAAAGAGATTAGGAAAACAAAACTTATAAATTGATTTAAGAAAATGAATTTTTTAACCATTTTTTTATTTTTAATGTAACTTATAATATTTTTTCTGGCAATAGAATGTTGTATTTGTTCGAACCCCTAACTTAGGCCTTTCTCCCCAAATCGGATATCGCAACAACAACGGGTGTCTCTTAGTTCGTACCCCCACTCCGCCTGTAACGTTTGTGGGTTATCGCGACATCACCTTTTCCTACAAAGCTTAGAATCCACGTCCTCTTAGTTGCCAATCATCACCTTAGACGCGCTCCCTAGTGATGAATGCTTCGAACCTTGATCTCTACGTACATAGTTTTAATCCCTTAGTTGCGACCCCATCCGAGTCTTTCTCTCAAAACAATGGATACGCAAACGATTAAAAAAAAACTTCATTATAGCTTATGTTATTCTATTTTTCGAATGCTTCATTGGCACGAAATAAATAATGCTTTTGCATTAGAAAAGCTTCATTGGCAATTCTTTTTATATTTATCTTTTTGATTGAATGGAAAAATTTCATTTTAGAAAGCAACTTATAAATTTGAACAAAATTCTTATTTACATATTTAAAATGAATTCTTTTTCAAAATGTAAGACTTTCTTCTAAGCCATTGGTTGACTTAGCTAAATTAAGAGCAGTATGATTAAGTTTGTTAAGCGCTTTTTATGGAGTAAAAAAGACACAATCATTATATTAAGCTTTAGGTTTTCCAAATTAAACCTTGCTTAACAAATACACTTATATTTAATCCTACATCATTTCTTGTTCTTCACCATTTTTAAAAAATCAAAGCAATGGATTTGTGAAAGCTTGGACCCTCAAAAGTAGGTTAAAGAAATAGCTAGGGACATTTTTCACCCTTCACGTCAAAATTAATCCTTCCCCCCCCCTTATTTTTTTATTTTATTTCCTCACCAACGGACTACCAAAATGAGGTGTTTTTTTTCTCAAACTAAGCTTCTTTTGAGCTTATTTTTGTAAGCAAAATTTAAAATTTCTCATTTTTTCACCAAAAAGGTAATTCAAAAGGATTCAAACAAGGTTGCGTGAAATGCAAGTCAATATCGAAGATATCCTTCCCCAAACTAAAATGAAACTTTGTCCTCAAAGTTTAAAAATAAGGGTCAAAAGAAATCTTTAACAAAAATTCTAAGGACATGCCAACAGAATAGATGTTAGTTCGATAAAGACAAGGATAAATGCTTTCCCACTTTATGAAGAGAAGATTGGAGATCATCAATGGAAATTATGGGCATTGCTTTGTTCTTCCACAATATTGAACCTTGAGTCTTCCAAAATCCAGAAATCCTAGACAAACAAGCACAAACAACCAACAAGAACGAAAAAGAACAAGCTTCCTCTCATCTTTTCATTGTTAGCTCAAAACGAAAACGGCTTAGTTTTTGTTAACCAAGTACAAGCTATACTTGACCCCGAATTGATTTGTCCTTGGGGAAGCAAAGAGAAAATAAAAAGAAGATAAAAAGGATAAGCATGGGGTGCCTCCCACGAAGCGCTTGTTTATTATAGAGTCCCCTAGCTTGACTCATTTCCCCAAACTAGGTTATTATGGAGGATAATAGTGAGGGTGAAGAAATTCCAAAAGGTGGAAACCTCCCCAAACTAGGGATGAAAGATATACCGTAGCATTTTTGATTCCGGGTTCAAAAAACTTTTTAGAAAAGATTTTCAAGAGAGAAAATGTGAACCCGGAAAATGCTTTGGTAACATGAAAGTCCATTAAGGGTGGGTGGAGTGGGTCAAAAACATCAAGAGTCAAAAGAGATTTAGATGGTGCTAACTCTTTTGAACTCTTATCCTTAAAAGCATCCTTTTCAAAAGGTTTCTCATGAAATGTTATCCCCGGGTCAAATATCTCTCCCCGAATGTTCATGGGGAATAACATATCCACGAGGTTAAAATCCTCATAAAACACATAATCACTCCCGACATAAGAGGTAGTCTCAAAATGGTTAAGTATTTCAATGTCGGGATGAACAACTTGTAACTCTTTTTTGGACTTAGGTTCATCTTTTGTTTCAAAATCCTCTTTAGTCTTTCTTTCCAAAGATTCAACCTTTTTATCATTCATTTCAAAAAAATTCTCATTTTCAAGTAACCCATCTAGGAAAGCAATTTCCTCTTCCTCATTATCATGAACTCCCAAATCATTTTCGTTATCACTTTTGAAAACTTCATGATTAATCTCATCATTATCTTTTACAAACTCATTTGTTGCCCATTTTCTAACACAATTCCCAATGGGGGCAAAGAAGGACACAATGGTTTTAACATCAAGATTCTTCTCTCCTTCAACTTCCTTTTTTTCCAAAGAAGATGATGGAGTTTGAAAATCACAAGTGTTATTTCTTTTCAAAATCTCATTCTTTTCCAAAACTTCTTTGTTTTTCCAAAAGTTAAGTCTTTCTTTAATGGAAGGACCAAATTAGAGGAAATTTCATTGAAAGATTACTGTTTTTAACCTCATGTTTTTCAACTTTCTCATTGGTTAAATCCTCTTAGTGGGAATGGTGGAAAGGAGGAAGTGATGGATCACTATTAAGTAGGAAAAATCACATTTTAACAACTTTCGAAGAAGTGAAAAATGGCATAGGATCCTCAATGGACCTTTCTTTTGGTGCAGAAACGATATTAATCATACAAACCGACTCTTATGAGGACGAGTGGTGTAATTTGAGCTCTTCCGATTCTTACACAAAATCAATCTCTCCTCATCCGTCCTAAGGGACATTTCCTCTCCAAAAACATCGATCAAAGTACGAGCCGTCCTCAAAAATGGCCTACCCAAAATAAGAGGTACTCGATAATCACACTCAAAGTCTACTACAACAAAATCGGCCGGGAAAGTCAATCTTCCCACCGGGACCAAGACATCTCTAGCAATTCCTTTAGGAACACAAAGAGAGCAATTTGCTAGTTCTAAGGTCATCCGGGTAGATTGCAATGCGGGAAGGCCTAACTTTGTGTACACGGAGAATGGCATAAGGTTAATACTAGCACCTAGGTCGGCTAGGGCTTTGCATTTAAGCTCACTAAAAGTACACGGGATGAGAAACTGTCCGGGGTCCTCAAGCTT
This sequence comes from Tanacetum coccineum, assembly GCA_026074375.1. Classification (NCBI taxonomy): domain Eukaryota; kingdom Viridiplantae; phylum Streptophyta; class Magnoliopsida; order Asterales; family Asteraceae; genus Tanacetum; species Tanacetum coccineum. The sequence continues at coordinate 18,092 of BQNB010006123.1, read as the reverse complement.
TTCGGGAAGCTTTTTGAGAATGATTGCCGAGCAATTTTCACTCACCGGTGTATTAGCCATCTCGTTTAACTTCTCTTTGTTCGACAACAAGCTTTTTAACATCTTTTGATACTTAGGCATTAAGATCAAAGCATCCGCCAAAGTAATGTTCACATGAATCTTTTGAACATTTGCCCAAAACTTTTGGTTTGGACTTTATTATTTTCACCTTCTTTGTTCATACTCTACCCTAGAAGGATATGGAAAGTTTTGTTGCTTGTTTGTTGATTGGTAGAGATCTAGGCCAAGAAAAACTCTTCCTTATCAATTAAGATCTCTTCAAAAACACTTTCTCTAACCTCATCATCTTTTTCCTTCTCATTCATCCCTTTCTCATTATCTTTCAACTTATCTTTCCCTTTCCCATGGTCTACCCGAGGTTGGACGTTTGCGGTACTTTGTGAACTTTCGGGTTGCACTTTGTCCTTTGTCACCTTGGTTTCCTTAGCCTTCTCATTGTCCGGATTGACATAAGGAGGAGGCATAGGGGGTAAAGGTCCATCAAGAACAACACCACTACGTTGGTAATCCCCAGTCCCTTTGCATTCATTCCTCGGATTAGGAATATGTTACTTGGCAAAGTACCCGAGGTAGAAGCATGGTTACTTCCCCCATTATTCCTACTATTTTGTCATAAAAACTCCATCAATCGCTTTTTGAAAATTTCTTTGCTCATTTTGAAATTCATTTTGCTCTCTTTTAAAATCATTTAAGTTCTTTTGCAAATTGGTCAATGTGGCATCATTAGCTTTTGTGTAGGCCTCGAACTTTGAGTAAGCAACCGGTACTTGAGCAACCGGGGCTTGATAAGCTTGAGCTTGTTGGTTAATGCCCCAAGTTAGCTCCTGGTTAACTTGATTGGTTTTGGTTCACATTCCTAGTCCTGATTATACCCTTGGTTCCCATGTATCCTTGGTTAGGTTCTAGAAGCTTGTGGGATTGGGTTGATGTAAAAGCCCGATGGTCTTGTGTCAGAAGCACACTAGAAGGAGTACTCCGGAATTCCCTTGAATAAAACCACAAACCACAGTGGCTTGTTGGAATTGTTGAAAATTGTCTGATAACACCGAGTAGTCCATAACTCCTCTAGTCATTGGCAACACATTATAACTATATTACTACCAACAATAGTACACCTTATTCCTCCACCGCTTTAATTTAATCGAATGGGAGTAGGCAAAGAGCTTTCATCATATTTTTTCTCTCATTCAATCTCATTCCTAAAAGTCAAAGTCATCTTAATCCTCTAATGGCCGCAAGCCATTTTTGTTGGAATCGAGTTAGATGATGAAGAAGTAGAAGAAGATGAGGAGCATTCGTACTGCACTCGCATCACGGGCACTTTCGTGAACATCTCAACTTTGGCTTTATTCTCTATATTTGTAGTCCCTGTATCGGTTGGACATTTTGTAGAGAAAATTGCCACCATAGTAGCAGTGGAATAAGAGAATCTTGATCATTATAGCTCAACTGAATTATATGAAAGTGTCTAATTGGTGCATGAGCGAAAACCCTTGGTGATAGGACACTTCCTTAGAAGTTCCATTGAAAGTTCAGCCGGAAGCTTCGGAGAAAGATTCTTGAGCAATTGTCGAAAATTCGTATTTCATCCAAGATTGGTAGTCTAAGAAGGTTGAGAAGAAAAAGTTGATGAACTTAGACACTAAGTCATCCCATGTAAGAATAGAATTCGAGGGTTCTTTGTCAAGCCATGTTTTGGCAACCCCGTCAAGAGAAAATGGAAAGAGAAAAAGTTTGATGGTGGTGTTAGGTACATCCGGGTACCTTTGGTTATTAGTTATGCTCTCAAAATGACGAATATGAGCATTGAGCTCTCATCATTACCTCCTCGAAAAATTCGATTTTTGAACAAGATTAATGAAGAGAGGATTTAAGTTCAAAGTTTGAGGCATTGATGAGTGGTACAACTTATCACTTTCAAACCCCCGGTGGGAGCTTGAAGTTGCTCGCCATAGGTTGTCGGATATCGGCCATTGGAATCGGTATCGGAATAATAAGGATCCTTTTGTTGTTGTCTAGAACGTCGACGATTACGTCTTCTCAGAATTGTGTATTCCAAGGAAGAACTAGTGTGCATGCACTAGTGAAAATAATAAAAAGAAGAATTTGGGATTAAGAAGATTATTTTTGGGGACAATTTACAATTTTTAGTATTTATTAGGAAGGAAAACAAAAAGAAAAATATTTTTGGCAACCGTTAATTACAAGCTTCAACGAATAAAGTCCTCCAAGATTACGCACAAGTGAGCGGAAAAGCTTAGCGAGCCGCAATGACTTCTTAGCAAGTAGCTATCACCTTTCCTTATACTCACCTTATAGTTTGTAAACTCGAAGGTCCGTCGTACCTCGCAAGTAACTCACGATTAATTTTGTTGTTTATTGGAATGGTTTAAGATGGATAGCTAGTATCCAAATATGTTTATTTTATTTTTGTATTTTAACTAATTCGATAGGAATCGAATTAATGAACGTTTTGTATTTTTATATAGTATAGACAAAAATAGCAAAGTAACTTCCAAGAAGGAAGGGTCTTCAAAACTCTACTTCAACGAATATCCTCAAAAATCGTTCACGTCTTCCCCGGCAACGGCGCCAAAATTTGGTAACGTGTGTAAGCACTAGTCAAATTTATATATGTATAGTATAAATCCCGTGACAATTCTTTCCAAATTACTTCTCAAACAAGAGAAATTAAAAGGATAAAATCTCACTTAAGAAAACACAATACGTATATTTTTAACCGGGAAGTATTTTCTTCTCGGGTCGTATCCCAACGAAGTCGTGAATTGAAATTCGGGAATAATTCGGATTCGAGTCAAGAATGGATAAAGGATTTTTGAATTTTGAATTACACTACGAATATAATAGCACAATTAAACTATAAAAACAATCCAAGAATTAAAAACGTTTAACTAATACGAAAAATTAACAAACGTGAATTAAAAACGTGAGCTAAAACTGAAATTTAAAATCTAAGGCACTTCTTTTAACAAATTTTATACCTAAAAATCACAAATTTAAAAAGAAAATTTTAGGAAAAAGAATTAGAATTTTTTAACTATTTTTGAATTTTCTATGATTTTTTAAAGAAAAATGAATTAACTAAAAATAAACTTTTTCTAAAAATTAACACTAAAAATCTATTTTTATTTTTCAAAAATACTAGAATGAAAAAGAAAATTATTACAAAAAGAATTAAATTTTTCCAACTATTTTTCTATTTTCTATGAATTTCTTAAGAAAAAGAAATTACTAAAAATCTATTTTAATTTCTAGAAAATACAAATTCAATTGGAAAAATAAAGAAAAATGATTTTTAACTACTAAAAATGTGCAGAAATCTAATAGTATAAAAATGCCCAATTTTTACTAATCAATTGAACCCTAATTTTGCTAATTAAAATCTAAACCCTAATTTTATTAAAACTAATATTAAAAATATAAAAACTATTTTATTAAACTAAAAGAACAGGGTAGAAAATGCAACAACTGAAAATAAAGGGTAGGCGGAGTAAGTAACTAAAATTTACACTACAGTTAGAACAGACCACCTTTAACTATTAAGAAAGTACCAAACAGACCCTACGACTTAAGCAATTTTGAGCTTATTACAAAAATGAAAATAAGCAAAAACTCAAAACATAAAAGTTGGACCTGAGCTTATCTACTACAACTTTAACAAAAGCACTTTGAACTTCTATCAACTAGATAAGCTAGAAATTTAGCTTCTTAATCTGTTCTTCAGAAACTAAGAAGTTTCTTTTATAATCTAATTTTTCTAAACTTTTGCTTATTTCTAGCTTACTACTTAATGAAAATAAGAACCAAAAGAAACTAAATGAAGCTTATAAAGTGTACTAGGGATAGCTAAAAAGAAATAAGCTAAAAATATACTAGATTAACAAGGAATCTAATCTTAAAAAGTGAAGGTTCAGGATAAGCTATCTAAACAAATTTAAGTACAAACTGAAACAGCTACTTAAGGCCTAGTTTTAAGCTATCAAATGATTTTCAAAATGAAAAAAAACTGTGATTCTATTAAAGGCTTGTATTTCTACCTAACTAAAAGTGCTTTTATTTCAAATTTTGAAACTTAATAGAGTGCTTAAAAATGCTACTAAACTGAACAGCTACTGCTGATATTGACAGAATGAGTGAAATGGCAAAATGCAAAGACAGGCAACTAAAGGATCTAATGCTACTGCTATAAGGACACTAAAGGACTAGGAAATGTAAACTTAAAAGCTTAAAACTGAAAGCTAAGATATCATAAGCTAGGTCTAATTTCAAAAACTAATTTTTAAGGCACACTTAGAAAATATTGAAAGACTGAAATCTAGATTATAACTTTTGCTAAAAAATGAAATCCTAAGCTTATTTAAGACTATTAAAGCTGAACTTATGGCTTTAATGCAGCAAAGAGGTTTTGCAAGTGTTTAAAGCTTTCCCAAACACACCTTAAGAAATCTAAATTTCTTATAAAACTAAAGAAGACTGCTAATTACTAAAACAGAATGAGCAAAAGGAAATTGAGACTGAATTAAGCAAAGAGATACTGAAAATAAGCACTTGAACTAAAGATAGTAGGCTGCAACAGAATATTAAGCTAAATCACTAATTATGACAGAATTGACACACTTTGAATGAGAACTTAAAGCAGAATAAGGAGAGCAAAAAAAAAATAACTACTGAAGCATGAATTAAAGCTAAGGAAGCATTAATAAGCAACTGAAAGTAAGATTAAGCTACTTTTAAGCTAATGAACAGTAAATGAGATTTTAAGCTAGATTAAGAAAGAGGACTTACAAGCTGTCCAAAGCAGCTGTAGAAGACCTAAACCTAACCTATCAATCCCCTAGGTCCAGCTGGTAGAAATGAAGCTTATTTAATCCCAAGCCCATCCATTTCTGGCTTATTACCCATAATCAACAGCTTATATGAGCTTATGGACAGAGCACTGTGGATTTTGATGAAATAAAAGCTCAATTTAGCTTTTGAAAGCTAAATTGAGTCAAACTTATGTAAAAAGACCTTTTAGAACAGAATTGAAAGTTTGAAAAGTAGAAACAAGCTTATTGAAGCTTGTTTGACTTTCCTTTGACTTTTTTTGAAAGCTTTGACTTTTTGTAAAATAAAATGAAAACAGCTTATATTAGCTTGTAAAAGTAACTAGAAGAACTTAACAAAGCTTTTAGAACAGTAGTGAAGAATATTGAGAGCTTAAATCTGAAAATAAGCTTGATATTAAAAGAGTAACGATTACAAAAGACTTAAAAGGAAATTTACAACTGAAAATTAAAACTCTTCACTAACTCCTAAAAATGAGAACCTAAATGCCTATTTATAGAGGTTGAGGAGCTTGAGGTGATAATGAAGAAATGATCTTGACCGTTGGATGTTATGGGTGACGTGTTTTAACCAATGAGAAGCTGCCAAGTGTACAAAATGACGTGGAGTTGAACTCTGATTGGTGGGATGGAGTTGGAAGAAACAGGAGAGGATTTGGGGAGGTTGGGTTTTTTTGGCGGGAAAAACGGTTTTAAAACAGTTAGGGAGATGAAAGGGACGGGGGAAAAAGTTGTTATATTTGAAACTTTGGGCTAATTGCATAAGTAGTCCCTCTGTTTCTTTTTGTCCCGTGTAGTATATAAATAAGTTTGAGATTTTGCATTTCTGGCCCTTGTAGTTTAGTAAACTTAGATATGGGCTTTGATTTTGGGCTCATTGTTGGGCTTTTGTGATCCGAATGGTGTAGAAGGGCCCAAAGGGTATTTTAGTCTTTTAATCTTCCATTGTAAGGGCAAAATGGTCATTTTTCCTTTGTCCTTTTCTTTACTTTCTTGACTTTTCTCGACCACGGTCTTGATCCGGCTTTCGATATTGGCTTCAAATCTTCTCTGTCTTGTCTCTTCATTTCTTGTCGGTGTTTTGCTCGTTTTTTGCTCTTTTGAGACTTTGATATCCTTTCCTGCACGTTAAGCACAAAGCGACAACACATTTCCAATCTTTTGGCATACTTTTTTGGCTTTTATTGGGCGAAAATCCTGGGTATTTATGTATACAATTTTAACACTTAACAGGGTCACATGAAGTTCCTTGACTATCAATTAATGTCCAAGAAATTGCACGATTATGAATCCAGAAATCACACTTGGAGAACTTGGCATACAACATCTTTTCTTTAGTAAATTCTAGATTTTCTTATATGATTGTGTGCTCTCTTTTTGTTACGAGAGTAATGAGAATACATCGATGAATACTATTGACAAATTTATCCAAGGTATGGTTTACACACACAATTCATGAGATCCATGAATACAGCAGCGCGGTTAGTTAAACCCAAATTGCACCACCCTGAAGAATTCATAGTGGTATGGTAAAATCTTGTTCTAAAAGCAGTCTTGGGAATATTTTCATCCCCGACTCTCAATTGATGATAGCCTAATCTTAAGTCAATCTTCAAGTAGACACTCGAATCTTGATGTTGGTTAAATAAGTCATCAATCATGGGTAATGGGTAACGATTCTTTACGGTAAGTTTATTCAACTCCCGGTAATCGATACACATTCTGAAAGATTCGTCTTTCTTTTGGACAAATAAGACAGGAGCTCCCCACGGTGAAGTACTTGGTCGAATAAAACCTCGGCCTGCTAACTTTTGAAGTTGGTTAGATAGTTCCTGCATTTCTGAAGGAGCTAATCTATAAGGTGCTCGGGCTACTGGTGCCGCTCCTGGAATTATATCGATTTGGAATTCTACTTGGCGAACAGGGAGGAAGGCAGTGTAGATCTCAGGAAAAACTACCAGAAATTTCCCTGACTACTGGATATCCTTCCTAGTCTTTTCTGTTTGACTTCTTTTCCATTACTTGATTACGAAAACCTTGACAGCCCTCGGATATAATGTCTTTCGTTTTTATACAGGATATGAGAATTTTAGTCTGTTTTACTTGTCACCTCGAAGATTCAAAGTTTCACTTTGATTAGGGTGGATTCGACTTTTTCTCGTCAACAAATAATTCTAGCATGATAAAGAAAAAAACTTGGAAATATATATGTATAATAAAGAAAATAGCCAAATCCATACCAATGACGACGTCGAAACTACCGAGTTTGATTGGCATAAGATCAATTTCGAAAGGTTGGTTTAACAAAGTCAGAGTTGCACCCTGAATAACGGTGTTTGTGCTTACTAGGTTTCCGTCAGCCATTTTGATATTGTAAAAGGTATCTATTGTAATGGGTGGAATATTTAGCATAGAGGCAAGAGATATGGATACGAAGCTTTTATCGGCTCTAGAATCAAATAATACTCTAGCTAGATGTTGGTTTAGAAGGAACATACCCGTGACTACGTTCGGGTCTTGGTGAGCATTCCTATCCCTCAGCATGTAGGCTCTTCCCTGGGCATTGTTGTTGGTGGTCTTTCGGCACTGATTTGCATAATGCCCTTTCTCTCCACAGGCATGACAAGTAACTATCACTGGTAGCAGATTACTTCCAGTGGCTGGCCCTTTGTTTCTATAGTTCTTGGTCAAATGGCCCACCTTGTTGCAAGTATTACACTTAACAGTGCAAGGTCCTATGTGATGCAGAGTGCATTTCTTACACAAGGGACGGTTTCCAGTATACCCATTATTTTCAGTTGGAGTGACAGCATAAGACCTGAAGGTTTCCTGTCTTCTGTTCTGTTGTGGTTGGTGATTATTGTAGCGGTTGTTGGTGTTAGTGTTACGGTAGTTGTTGTTGTTGAAAGTTCTTCTGTCGTCAAACTTTCATTTGTGATCACTTGATACTTGCACTGGAGTGTGCTTTGTTACCTGATCCATTAGCCTCTAGGCTATGTTAATGGCTTCCTCTAGAGTTTGAGGTTTAGAGGCGGTAACATTCCCTTTAATACTTCAAGGCAATCCCTCGATGAAAACTTCTATCATTTTCTCAAAATCTGGCACCATAGTGGGACACAAGGTTGCCAATTCCTGGAATCTTCTCACATATGTCTTGAGATCATTCCCCTTCACAGTCAGATGGTAAAATTCGTCTTCCATCTTCTGGACCTCAGTTCGGGGACAATACTTCTTTATCAAAAGCTTCTTGAATTCAACCCAGGTAATCTTGTAAGCTTCTTCTATCCCAATAGGTTGGGCAAAAGAATTCCACCAGGATAGAGCTTCTTCAGTTAAAGTACCAGTAGCAAACTTCACCTTGCAGTGTTTGGTACAGTTGCTACGGGAAAACACTGATTCAGTTCGCTCAAACTAGCGGATAAGTCTAACAGCTCCTTTTGAACCTTTGAAGTTGATAGTTTGGCAGCTCATGAACTCTTTGTAGCTACACTATCTTGCTACAGGAGCTTCTCTTGGTCTAGTGGTATTATCAGTTCAAAAGTTCATGTCAAAACACTTATTTTATTTTTGAAAATTTTAATTTCGGCATAAAATCATATATTTTTGGTATTTTTGGTGGCAAGACAGGGTTACGTGAAGACAAGGCAAATGCAAGTAAGATCAAATCGATAGATACCCCCTATACTAGAACTAAACATTGTCCTCAATGTTTAAAAGGGTCTCTACGAAAATCTAAAGCCGTTTATTAATTATGCTAATAGATAAACGTTAGTCAATAAGATCTAGGATATTGGATTCCCATATATAAGCATGCAAAGGATTGAAGCTTGAGTGAACGATGGAAAAAACCACGAGCAAGAGAGTCTTTATAATTCGGGCAATCCTGGACATAAAACACAAGCCACGAAACACGAGAAAGAAAGTGGCGAGCCTCCTCACGTCACACTTATTAGAAAAATAGAAAAAGAAGATAGAAACACGGGTTGCCTCCCGAGAAGCGCTTGTTTTTGTTAACCGAGTCACAAGCCTGACTCGACCCCGAATTTAGTGGTCCATGGGGAAGGTTTGGAGTTGTCCCTCCAAAATAGTGTTTAAGTCTATGATCGTTCACCTTGAAATTTGGTCCGTCGGTTTGAGATAACTTGATGGCACCATAAGGGAAAACTTGAGTAACGGTGAACGGTCCGGTCCAACGGGTTTTGAGCTTGCCCGAGAAGATCTTTAATCGAGAATTGAAGAGAAGAACTCGATCACCAACATTGAAAACGCAGTCTTAATCTTGGAGTCATGAATCTTCTTCGTTTTCTCTTTGTAGATTAAAGAGTTCTCGTAGGCTTGATTCCAGAGTTCATTTAATTCATTCATTTGAACTTTCTGTTGATCACCCGCGGACTTTAGATCAAAATTGCAATGCTTTAAGGCCCAATAGGCCTTGTGTTCAAGCTCGATAGGAAGATGACAAGACTTTCCGTACACTAGCTTATAAGGAGTGCACCCGATGGGTGTTTTGAAAGCGGTACGGAAGGCCCATAATGCATCATCTAATTTATCGAACCATGAAGCACGATTTTTGCCTACGGTCCTTTCCAAGATACGTTTCAAACCACGATTTAAAACCTCCACTTGTCCACTAGTTTGTGGATGATATGCGGTAGAAAGACGGTGGGTAACTCCATACTTAAGCATGACCTTTGCGAGTTGGTCATTGCAAAAGTGAGTACCACGATCACTAATTATAGCACGAGGAGTTCCAAATCGGGCGAATAGAGATTTTAAATTTTTTACGACAACTCGGGCATCATTAGTGGGGAGCGCTTTTTCTTCAACCCATTTAGAGAAGTAGTCGACGGCCACGAGAATGTACTTGTTCCCTCGAGAATACGGGAACGGTCCCATAAAGTCGATGCCCCATACGTCAAAGATCTTGCATACTTGAATAACATTTTGGGGGCATTTTATCTTTTTGCTAGATTTTGCCTTGACGTTGACATGAGTCACATGACTTGACCATGTCATGGGGATTGCGATAAATTGTTGGCCAATAGAAACCGGAATCAAAGACTTTCTTAGCGATGTAATTCGCACCATTATGTGCCCCGGTGGGTCCATTATGGCAAGCCATGAGGATATCAACGGCTTCTTGGCCGTAAACACAACGTCTAATCATTTGATCCGTACAAATCCTAAACAAGTAAGGATCGTCCCAAAAATAATGCTTTACATCTTTAAAGAATTTTTTCTTTTGTTGGGACGTCATCCCTTTTACTATAAAATTCCCCGCATGGTAATTTGCAATATCGGCAAACCATGGGGTACTAGAATCACCATGAAAAGATATCATTCTGAGGGTCTCGAGAGGAAAGGTTTCATTAATTTCCTTTTTCTCGAGATCACCTTGATGAGGATTTTCTAATCTAGATAAATGGTTAGCCGCGAGATTCTCTGTTTTTTTATCACGAATAGCGACATCAAATTCTTGGAGTAGGAGAATCCACTGGAGAAATCTCGGCTTAGCATCTTGCTTAGAAAGAAGATACTTAAGAGCCCAGTGGTCCGTATACACTATACTTTTTGATAAGACTAAGTAAGGGCTGAATTTCTCGAAAGCATAGGCTAATAATTCTTTCTCTGTAGTAGTGTAATGTGCTTGAGCATCCGTCATGGTCTTAATTGCATAGTGTATAGGCTGAAAATGTTTGGTCTTTCGTTGCCCCAAGATTGCACCTACCGCAAAATCACTAACATCACACATTATCTCAAAAGGTAGGTCCTAATCGGGGGCAACTAAAATCGGAGCTTCGGTTAACTTCTTCTTAAGAGTTTCAAATGCTTCAATACATTCTTTCGAGAAGATGAACGGGGTTTCTTTTTCTAGAAGATGGGTCATCTTGAATAAATCGACGATAAAACCCGGCGTGACCTAAGAAACTTTAAACGCCTTTGACGGAAGTCAGATGAGGGAGTTTAGCTATAACATCAACTTTAGCTCTATCGACCTCAATCCCGGACTTTGAAATTATGTCCTAGAACAATGCCTTCTTTCACCATAAAATGGCATTTCTCCCAATTTAGAACTAAATTAGTGTCTTCACACCTTTTGAGCATTTTGTCTAAATGGGAGAGGCATGAAGAGAAAGAATCCCCGAAGACCGAGAAATCATCCATGAAGACCTCTATTGTTTCCTCGATCATGTGGTGGAAAATAGCCATTATGCACCTTTGGAACGTGCCCAACGCATTACATAAACCGAAAGGCATACGTCGGTTGGCAAACATCCCATAAGGGCAAGTGAAGGTAGTATTCTCTTGGTCTTGCGGGTCAATGGGAATTTAAAAATATCCAAAAAATCCATCTAAGAAAAAATAAAATTCATTCCCAGCTAAACGCTCTAACATTTAGTCCATGAAAGGAAGAGGAAAGTGGTCTTTACGGGTGGTGTCGTTTAACTTTCGATAGTCAATACAAACATGCCAACCCGTGACCAATCTTGTAGGAATCAATTCATTATCTTCATTTTTAACTACAGTCATTCCACCCTTTTTAGGCACACAATATACGGGGCTCACCCAAGGACTATCGGAGATAGGGTAAATCAATCCGGCATCAAGGAGTTTGAAAACTTCCTTTTTGATAACCTCATGAATTTTTGGGTTCACCTTTCTTTGATGTTGGACCGCCAGTTTAAAATCATCCTCCATTAATATTTTATGCGTACAAAATTAAGGGTTAATGCCTTTAATGTCGAAGATTTTCCATGCGATGGCCCGTTTGTATGACTTAAGAACCTTTAAAAGGGAGGCCTTTTCTTCATCTTTTAACTCTTTAGAAATTATAACGGGTAATTTTCTTTAGAAATTATGACGGGTAATTTATCGGTTCCATCTAAAAATGCATATTCTAAATGAGAAGGTAAATCTTTAAGCTCGAGTTCCGGTGGTTCTTCGATCGAAGGCTTTGTCATAGTAACATCAACTTGCTTAAGATCGTCATTCTTCATCGGAGGGAGATTCGGAGAAGGATCTTCATTCAACAATTTCTCAAGGTAAAGAATATCTCCCCCCGTGTCGTAGTAATTGTCATCTAAATTAGAAAGCTCATCCGGGGTACGTAGAAAAGTCTCTATTTCTTCCAAAATGAAATCTCCTCCTTCAAAAGGAGTAAACGAGGGGGGAGAAGAAGCAATGATAGGATTCGAAGGAGTGGTATTGCCACTCGTCGAACTATCCAAAAATCCGAGCACTTCTTGAGCATACTCCTCACAAGCAAAGTCTATGACATTGACTTGATGAACCGTTTCATCATAATAATTACGGGAGTATCTCAAAGTGTGCCCGACTTTAAACGTAATGGCCTCATCATTGTCTCTTAAAATAAGTTCTTCTCAATGTACATCGACTAAAGCTCTTGCCGTCCTCAAGAAAGGTCTCCCGAGGATGAGGGGAACCCGAGGATCAACATCGTAATCAACTACAACAAAGTCAGCCAGAAAATAAAACTTTCCTACTTTCACAAAGACATCTTCGGCAACACCATCCGGAACAGCAACCAATCGGTTTGCAAGTTCGAGTGTCATGCGAGTCGGAGTAAGTTCCGGGAGTGAAAGCTTCTTCCATACAGAAAGAGGCATTAGATTAATGATAGCGCCAAGATCGACCAAGGCTAAGCACTCATCTAGCTCTGGAAAATCACACGGGATGAGAAATTTGCCGGGGTCTCTAAGTTTTTCGGGCAACTTCTTCAGGAGCACCGCCGAGAAATTCTCATTTAATAGAGTACTTGCTAATTCGAATAATTTTTCCTTATTACTTAGAGGACTCTTAAACGTAGAAGCAAACTTCGGCATATAAAGAAGAGCATCTGCGAAGCTAATATCGAAGTGTAATCTTTGAAAGATTTGAAGAAACTTCAACATTTGATTATTAGCTTTTTCACAGAGCTTTTGGTCGTTAAGCCTTGAAGGATAAGGTATTGACGGTTTAGGATTAGGCTTTGGAGCAACTTCAGGCTCCAAAATAGGAACTTGGACAACCGAAGGTTGGACGTGTGCGGTACTTCCTAAATTTGTAGATTTCACCTTGTCCTTTGTCGCCTCGGTTTTACGTTCCACTTCCTTTGGGAGAAGAGAAGGATTATGTGGAATCGTAGGTCCGTCATAAGCAACACCAATTCGGGTGGTAACAGCTTTCACGTCACCTCTAGGGTTAGCAATGGTATTACTAGGAAGTGATCCCGAACCCGAGGGACTTTGCATTTGAAGAAAACTACTCATCATGTTCTTTAGCTCATTATGTTGTTTTGCCATCGTAGTCTCAAAATCGTTTTTTATTTCTGTTCTCATAGTAGTTATTTGATTTTGCATGGCTCTCATATTAGTCTCATTAATCTTCATATAGTTTGATAACTCATTTGAAGGTTGAACTTGAACTTGATTATTCGAAGCTTGATAATTTCCTTGATTAAAATTATTTCCTCGGTTCTGAATGTATCCTTGATTTTGATTGTATCGGTTTTGATTATTTTGCACATTCGGTTTATTGAAACCGGGTGGTCTAAGGTAATTATTCAAGCGATAGCTATGCATATTACGGTCACCTTGTGGTTGGTAGAAATTACCCCCCGAATTATGGTTACCCGTAGTAGCATAAGCGGCCTCTTGAGTGTAGCCATAGACGGCTGGGCACTCGGTAAAAGAATGGGGACCACCACAAGTCTCGCACTTTCAGACTCACAGATTTGACCGATTGTATTTGTCTTATCATATCTAGAAAATTCTTATTCATCATTTCTAATTATCGAACAACTTATGGACTCTCGGTAGTAGTAGTAGAAGAGATTGTTCTAGATGTCTCATCTCGAGTTGCTGAAGTGTCCCAATGGTTGTGGTGAGCGGTCATGTTCTCGATAAATTCATAACATTCTTCTGGTGTTTTCTGCATAAAAGTTCCTCCCGATGCAGCATTGATGGTGTCCTGATGCCTTAATGTCAAACCATTATAGAACGTATCAATTTGTGTAACTAAAAGCATATTATGGTTAGGACACTGATCAATGGACAATTTGTAACGCTCCGATGCCTCGAATAATGATTCGTGCGGTTCTTGTCGAAATTTCATGATCTCATTCCTTAATTTAGTCACCATCGAAGGAGGAAAATATTTCGAGAGAAATTTCCTCATCATATCGTCGAAAGAGTGGATGGAATTCCTTGGAAGGCGATCATACCATACGGTAGCATGGTGCGTCAAGGAATATGGGAAAAGAGATAGACGTAGGGCGTCATCGGAGACCCCATTTTGCTTTATATGTTGAGTGACTTTCAAAAATTTGTCAATATGTCTATTTGCATCGTCTCCTGGTAATCCGTGAAATTGGCAAGTATTTTGAACTTGTTGAATCATGTGTGGATTCATGAGAGGAGAGTGGATTTACCCGTACCAGTTGTAAAAATGAAGAAAGAAGACAGTGAACAGTAATATTAACCGTGGTTTTATTATTTTGACTTGGATCATGTTTTTGGGCTTGGGTTTATTGAATGGGCTGGATTGGTTTGATTGAATAGTTAAAGGTTTTAGGACTAAGGTTTATATATTTCAAGTTATTATGGGCTGACTCGGCCCACAAGATGGGAACGGGTTGGCCCATTAAAGATGAATACGTCCTCGGCTTTGTTTTCTCACACTCTTCTAGTCTCGTGCTCGGTTTTGTCCTTTTTGGCTTTATTTTTATCCTTTATTTGAATATCTGTTACCTGCATATCACAATTAACAAAATAGACATATACATTGCATTTTCTATCTATTTTTGGTCATTTAAGCTCGTTTTTATAAAGAAAAGTAATATGTGATTAAACACATATCAGTTAACATTTTTATTATACGAAAATAACCACAATCATAAAACTATACTTTCCTTATATTTTCTTTACTTATTTTTGAGTAGTACATATAACCTTTTAAGGGTTACGTAGTTTCAAAATCTATATTTTTACGAAACAAGTTGTACAACTAGTATGTATGCATTAAGATGATCACAAAAGTACAAATTTTAAAAAGATTAAGAGACTTACAAAAAGAAGTGGTATAAAAGGATGATTGATGACTAGAAACAACCCAAACGTTGTTTATAACTAACCTGAATACAATAAATATCAACCACGAACACAATATCTTCAAAGGTTTTTGATCAAGATTGGAAAATTATGAGTTTGTGTGTGTGTTTGATGATTTTCGGATAAGAGAGGGCAAAAAGGAAGAGAGAAAACTCAAAGTTTGTATGTGTGAATAATGAAGGAATGAATGAGATATGCATGTGATATATAAGAACGGAATTTCACACACCAAGAGTGTGTGTGTTGATACATGCATCAGCTAGAAGGCAAGGCACAATAGGGGACTAATTTGATCTACCAATGGGGCTTATGGTGGACAAAAACTAGTCACATAGTGGCATGTAAGTTTCTTATTGATTCAAAATTCAAAAATGGCATCCCATGCATGCATGTGTGTGTATTCGGTTAGGATAGAGCCAAGAGGGGACCATTGTGGTCTCCACCATGCAAGAGTTAGTGGGTTTGAGATGAATTAATTTCCATGGTTCCTAACTTGCACATATTGATCAAATAAAACACGTAGCACGCGAATAACGAAAACGAGTAACGGTATCACGGAAAATTATAAATTTTTAGATATTGCCTTAAAATGCTAAAACGTGGATATTGCAAAAAATACTACAACGTTTGGTATCCCGGTTCACTCCCGGTAACAATTCTTAGATAATAACGAAACAATTTCCCGGTTAAACGCAAAAGTTAAACGGGAAATTTAAAAAATTTAAATTATACGATCCTGATAACGGCTAAAATATTAAACGGAAATTTGAGGGGTGTCACATCCTTTCCCCGTTAAAAGAGCTTTGTCCTCAAAGCTTAAAACGTAACATCTGTCACGGGTGCAGAATTTGGGAAAAGATGAGCGTACTTGTTTTGCATTAGATCTTCACGCTCCCAGGTGAACTCAGGACCTCTCCTAGAGTTCCAACGTACCTTGATAATTGGAATACGGCTCTGCTTCAGATGTTTGACCTCACGGTCCATGATCTCGATAGGTACTTCAATGAAGTGCAGTTTGTCGTCGACTTGGATCTCATCCAATGGTATAGAAAGAGGTTCGCCAAACATATTTCTTCAAATTTGAGACGTGAAAAGTACTATGAACTCTACTCAACTATTATGGGAGTTCAAGTCGGTAGGCAACGGTTCCTACTTCAGCAATGATGTTAAAAGGTCCAATATAATGGGGGTTCAGCTTTCCCCGTTTGCCAAAACGTATCACCCCTTTCCGTAGCGATACTTTCAACATGACCTTATCTCCTACTTGGAACTCAAGAGGTTTCCGTCTTACATCATCATAACTCTTTTGACGATCACGGGCGGCTTGGATACGGCTCTTCTTGATTTGAACGATCTTCTCAGTTGTCTCGTGGATGATCTCTAGGCCAGTGAGTTGACAATCTCCAACTTTAGCCCAGTAGATAGGTGATCGACACTTGCGCCTATACAACGCCTCAAATAGAGCAGCCTTAATGCCGGTATGGTAATTGTTGTTATACGAAAATTCCACCAACGGTAAGTGTCTGTCCCAATCTTTTCCAAAGTCGAGTATACAGGCACGTAAAAAACATTTCCTCAACGTTTGCATGGTTTCTCACTTGACCATCGGTCTGTAGATGGTATGTTTGTACTATATCAATCACGTGGACCTTATTGCCTTATTATGAGACTTCCAAAAAGTGAAGTTAAATTTACATCACGATAAGAGATGATCGAAACTAGTACTCCATGCCTCGAGACTACTTCCTTCAAGTACTGTCTCGTCAACTTCTCTAACGTGTCATCTTCTCTCATGGGAAAGAAATAAGCAGACTTAGTGAGACGATCAACGATTACCCAAATCGTGTCTTGACAGGTTGCCGTCTCTGGCAATTTAGCCACAAAGTCCAATGTTATGTTTGATTCGCTAGAATCTATAGAATCTATATATACGTAAATTATAAAATATATAATATGATGGAAAATTATCAATTTACCCTTGAGGACAAAGGTAAAAAGGAAAATCTTCACAAATATATATAATATAATACGTATATAAACCGGGAAGTATGATTCCCGGGTCGTTATCCCCCAACGATTTGTGAAATTGAAACCACGTTAGATGTTCGGACAATGATTTGAATTGAAGACAAAGATTGATTTTGATTATCTACCTTTAAGAATTAAATTTAACAAATTATAACAATTAAGCACTAAGACAAATAACGGGAAACCAAAATTTAACTAAAAACGCAAAACGGGACCCCTAAACGGAGGTAAAAAACCCTAAATTTCTAAAAATAAACCTAACTTAAATTTTTCTTTTTAAATGGACTCTATTTGACTAAAAAGTAAGTTTAAAGAAAACTAGAACAAAAACGGAGTTGAAATGAGCATTAAAACACAAAAAACGAGATCGGGAACGAATCCCGTTCTATAAAAAACGAAATTTTGCAAATTAGACCCTACGAAAGCAAAACTAATTTTCCTATGAACTTTATGATAAAAGAAAATTTTCTAAAAAAGATTTATATTTTTTTGATTATTTTTCTATTTTTTTATGATTTTTTAAAGTTTTAAATGAAAATAAATGTTTAAAAATACTTAACTATCTATAAAAATTCTAGAAAAATTACAGAAAATAGCTTGAACTAATTAGATCCTAAGAAAAATAAGCTTGATATCACAGCTTATAGAATAAGCCACGAAATAAGCTATAACAGCTTATTAGGCTTATTGGGTCTAAATGTGTATAAAGAATAAATGGTGTAAGAGTCTAATGAAAAAGACCCCAGGGCGCAGTGGTAGTGTGTGGTGTTATAAAGGGTTGAGAGTGTTGAGGTCGGGGGTTCGAGTCTTGCTCACCCCCGACTTCCACTTTCCCTTTTTTTTTAAAAAAACTTATAAAAGCAAAGTTGAAAATAAGCTCAAAATAAGTAACTTTTGTGAAGACACTTTTTATGATAACTAAAAATAAGCACAGAAATAAGCTAAAAAGGTGACAAATTACTCTTAAAAGGTTTTTAAGCTAATTAAGCTAAAAACATGTATAAGCTAAAAACAGACAAAGATAAGCTATAAACTACTTATAACTAAT
>BQNB010006122.1:21095-85574 GCA_026074375.1 Tanacetum coccineum | reverse complement strand
AAGCTCTTGATGAAGGTTTCTCTAGCAAGAACTATGTTAGGAAGTTTCTTAGGGCTTTACATCCTAAATGGAGAGCAAAGTTCACGGCGATTGAAGAATCAAAAGATTTATCATCACTAGCTCTAGACGAGCTTATCGGCAATCAAAAAGTACATAAAGTAGTCATGAAAAGGATTCCGAAATTTATAGAGGCAAAAAGGAAGGAGTTAAGTCCATTACCTTGAAAGCTAAGAAAGAGTCTAGTGATGATGAGACTTCAACATCCGGAAGCGATGAAGAAGAATATGTTATGGCCTTAAGGAACTTTAAAAAGTTCTTTAGAAGAAAGGGTAAATTTGTTAGGCAACCAAGACAAGAAAAAAAGTCATTCCGACAAAGAGATGAGAAGAAAGGAAAGAGTGACCGAAAATGTTTTAGATGCGGTGATCCAAATCATCTCATTGGCGATTGTCCAAAACCATCTCGCAACAAAGATCAAAAGGCCATCATTGGAGGTTCTTGGAACAATAGTAAAAATGATGTCAAAGACAAAACCAACGATGAAACTTGTCTCATGGCTCAATCGTCAAATGAGGTAACTCTTAACTCTTCCTATTATAGTGATAATGCATCTTCTCTTGATAATGATAGTATGCAAATAGAATACGATAGCTTATGTGAAATTAGCTTAAAAATCATTAACAAAAATAAAATTTTGAAAACTAAAAGAGATCTTTTAGAAAAAAACTTTTAGAATTGAACGAGAAAATTAAGAAACTTGAGAGAAGTAAAGAAATTGAGATTGCGTGTAAGTCATGTGAGGAACTTAAATCGGAAAACGTCGAACTTAAAGAAACTCAAGTTAAATTTGTTAAATTTTATAAAAGCGCTAATTCTCAAGAGAAATGTTAAATAATCAAAAGTCACCTAGTTGTAAAATAGGTCTAGGATTTTATAATAGTAAAGCGTCAATAAGCGAAACTAAAAACATGAGTTTCGTTGGATCGTTCGCTAAAAAGGCGACAGACGGATCCACAATAAAGGTGCACGAATCCACCTTACCTGGATCCGTGAGTCGCACCTATGGCAAAAAAGGGACATAATACGTTTTTAGTCCACCTATGTCTTCTAGATCAGATTTCGTTATTACTAGGAAGAAACTAATATATAATAGCATTGATGAGTTAAAGAAACCGTCTTTAAAACCATCACTTAAAAGCGGTATAGGTTATGTCAAAACCGAGTCAAGATCGAAAACACCTCCACCTAGAAGGAACATCCCTTCTCAACCAAGATACAACATACCTCAATATAGGAGAAACTCTAGACAACCAATTCATCAAAACTTCTACCCTATGAATTGGAACAACCAACAAAATCAAGGCTTCATACATATGGGAAATTGTATCCCATTTCAATATCCCAATCAATTACAACAAACGCAAAGGATGTACAAGACTAACATTTTTGGACCCATGAGATATTGGGGACCAAACGCTTAAGTTTGTATTTGTTTAAATTGGTATGCTTGAGAACATTCTTAGAACCGGATGAGTGGATCAAAGATAGTGGTTGCTCCAAACATATGACTGGTAACAAGAGTTTATTCTCTACCTATAAAGCATACGACGGAGGTAATGTTGTTTGTGGAAGTAACCTAACAGGAAAGATCATAGGCAAATGTACAATCTCTAATGACTCTCTTATTATATCTAATGTAGAACACGTAGATAACTTAGCTTTTAACTTACTTAGTGTCAGTCAAATTTATGACAATAAGTGTCAAGTCTTATTCATGGAAGAAGGTAGTGAAATAATTGAAGATGGTAAAACCATAGGAAACGGGATTAGGAAAAAAGGTTTATACGTAATGAAATTAGGAAATAAGTCTCACGACAAATTATGTCTCGCCACGGTAGTGGATAATTCTACCTTATGGCATAGAAGACTCGGTCATGCAAATATGTGTTTAATTCAATCGTTGTCATCTAAAGAATTAGTTAGAAACTTACGTAAGCTAAAATATGATAAACATTTTTGTGATACTTGTAAAACAGAGAAGCAAGCTCATGCAAGTCATAAAGCTAAAAATATGGTTTCCACTAAAATATGTTTAGAATTATTACATATGTACTTATTTGGTTCATCGGCAATTAAAAGCTATGAAGGTAATTTATACACCTTAGTAGTAGTAGATGATTATTCTAGGTATACATGGACTAGATTTCTAAAGACTAAAAATGAAGCTTTTGAGAAATTTAAAATATTAAGTAGGAAAATTCAAAACCAACTAGGTAGTTCTATAATAGCTATTAGAATGGATCATGGTCAGGAATTTGATAATGAAGTACAATTCGGAGCTTATTGTGATGCACAAGGCATTACTCATAACTTCTCGGCTCTACGTACTCCACAATCAAATAGGGTAGTAGAAAGAAAGAATAGAACCTTACAAGAGATGTCTAGGACTATGCTTAATGAACAATCCATTCCACAAAAGTTTTGGTGTAATGTCGTTGATACGTCAACTTATATACTAAATAGAATATTAATTCGACCAATACTAGGAAAAACCCCTTATGAAATATTTAGAGGTAGGAAACCTTCTTTAGAATATTTTAAAGTATTTGGAAGCAAGTGCTTCATTTTGAATACTAAAGACTATCTAACCAAGTTTGACCCAAAGTCATACGAAGGTGTTTTTCTAGGGTATTCTCAAAATAGTAAAGCTTATGTAGTATTAAATAAACATACAATGAAAGTCGAAGAATCACTCAACGTGACATTCGATGAAAGTCCTCCTCCTACCAAATTATCACCATTGGTTGATGATGATGTTGGTGAAGAAGAAGCCATTAAAAAGAATACCAAAGTAGTAAATAATAATAATGAAGAAGATGAGTCGATAGAAGTTGACGAAATCATTAACATTAAAGAGTCCAAAAATCATCCACTAGATCAAGTCATAGGAAATCTTAATCAAAGAACCTTAAGATCTCAAGCCCAAAATCATAGTAATTTCTTTTGTTTTATATCTACAATAGAACCCAAAAATGTCAATGAAGCATTAAAAGATGAAAGTTGGGTTGTAGCTATGCAAGAAGAACTAAATCAATTTGTAGCTAATGATGTTTGGGAATTAGTCCCTTTACCTTTGCAAATTTTTATAAAAAAGAATTTTCAAAATTTTTTTCTAAACTTCTTTTTTTCGTAAATTTTTTATGTGTATAAATTTTTTTTCGAATTTTTATTATAAAAATTTTCTCGATAGTTTTTATAAAAATGTGTAAAAATTTTCGAAAAAAAAATATATTTACGAAAAAAAATTTCAAAAATTTTTACACATTTTTATAAAAAATATCGAGAAAATTTTTATAATAAAAATTCGAAAAAAAATTTATACACATAAAAAATTTACGAAAAAAAGAAGTTTAGAAAAAAATTTTGAAAATTTTTTTTCAAAAAAAATGTTCGGAAAAAATATATATTTTCGAAAAAATTTGCAAAAATTTTCGAAAAAAAAAAAATTTTCAAAATTTTTTATAAAAATTTCGAAATTTTTTTTTTCGAAAAAAAGAAAATTATATTAAAACCACAGGGACGATTTTTGAAACTTCCTCAAACGAGTCGTTAGCTCAATGACTAACGTTGTCACAAAATAACTAACGGAACAAACGTTTATGTTTCAAGTTGAAAAATAATTTGAAAGTACATTGGTCATATCGGTATACAAAAGTAATGGTTCATATGGAAAGTTTCAGAAAGTAGTTGGTAATTCTATGGCTTTTACCCTATAGTAAATTATTGGAAGCAAGTGCTTCATTTTGAATACTAAAGACTATCTAACCAAGTTTGACCCAAATTCCTAACGAAGGTTTTTTTCTAGGATATTCTCAAAATAGTAAAGCTTATATAGTATTAAATAAACATATAATGAAAGTCGAAGAATCACTCAACGTGACATTTGATGAAAGTCCTCTTTCTACCAAATTATCACCATTGGTTGATGATGATGTTGGTGAAGAAGAAGCTATTAAAAATAATACCAAAGTAGTAAATACTAAAAGAAGAATATAAGCTATAGAATTTGACAAATCGTTAATATTAAGGAGTCCAAGAATCATTCACAAAGATCAAGTCATAGTCAATCTAATCACAAAGAACCTTAAGTCTCAAGCCCAAATTCATAGTAATTTTCTTTTTGTTTTAATATCTACGATAGAACCCAAAGATTGTCAAAGAGGCAAATTAAAAAAAAAAAAAAAGGATTTCCTAAACAAATTAGAAATAGAAAAGAAAAAAAGTTGGTTTTAGCTATGCAAAAAGAACTAAATCAATTTGTAGCTAATGATGTTTAGGAATTAGTCCCTTTACCCATGAGTCAATCAGTCATAGGAACAAAATGAGTCTTTAGAAATAAATTAGATGGAAAACGTTATATAGTATCTAGAATTAAGCTAGATAGTGGCACAAGATGATAATCAACAAGAAGTATAGATTTGAAAACATATGCTCCAGTAGCTAGGTTAGAGTCGATTAGAAAACATCTTGTTATTGCTTGTGCAAATGATTTTAAATTATATCAAATGGATGTAAAAAGTGCTTTTCTAAATGGTTTTATAAATGAAGAGGTCTATGTTGCTCAACCTCCAAGGTTCATATGATTTTTTAAAAACCAAAACTATTTATAAACTTAAGAATGCCTTTGTATGGTCATCTAAGAGCAAGCTCCCAAAGCTTGGTATGATAGACTAAAAGTATTTTTGATAAAAACACGAGTATTCAATAGGAATGGTCGATAATACACTTTTTACTAAGAAATCAAAGTCACATCTTATCATCGTTCAAATATATGTCGACGACATTATTTTTGGTTGCCACAAGTCAAAACTTGTGTGATGAATTATTGCGAAATCATGGCACGACGATTTGAGATGAGTATAATGGGTAGTTGAAACTTCATCTTGGTCTTCAAATAAAACAAGTGGAAGACGGAATATTTTTCAATCAATACAAGTACATCAAGGATATGTTAAAGAAGTTATGGGTTGGAAATTCCAACCAACCAAGACGTCGAATTTTCAACGGAGAGATCAAGCTCACAAGGATAAGAAGCCTACTCCTGTAGATAGCGCTAAATATCGAGGTATGATTGCAGTTTAACTTTAAGATAACCCGCAACTAGCCCAATATTATGTTTAGTGTTTGCTATGTGCACGTTTCCAAGAAAAAATTCCTAAAAAAACCCATTTAGGAATGCCGTTAAGCGTATATATATGTATAATTAAGGAACTATCACTTAGATTATGGTATTGAAAAGGAAACTGGAATCAAAACTAAGTTTAAGTCGACTCCAACCACGCGGGCTATTACGTGGATCGCAAAAGCACTATTGGCGTTTGTACGTTCATGGGATGTTATTTGAAATCTTGGTTCGCTAAGAAACAAACGGCCCTTGCTATTCCTACGACCGAAGCCAAATACGTCTCCGCAGGGAAGGCATGCCAACAAGCACTATGGATGAAACAAGCTCTTATCGGCTACGGCATATGCCTCGACGACGTTTTGATTATGTGCGACAATAAAGGCGCTATCGACTTAAGTAAAAACCTCGTACAACACTCTAGAACTAAACATATAGAAATATGTCACCACTTTCTATGCGATAACGTCCAAAAGGGTAGCTTCTCTATCGAGAAAGTTGCATCCGGGGATAATATAGAAGATGTATTTACTAAGCCTTTAAAACGTGATGTATTTAATTATTTAAGATTAGGATTAGGAATGATGGAACTTATAATGGATAGTGATTCTCCATCATCTCAAAAATAATCGTAAGTGGAAATTTAATGAAGTAATTAATCATTATTCAAAAGATGTTAATTCTCATTACAAGTTTCAATTACAAAATTTCTGATCGTGAACATAATTAAGATTAGAATTTTACTAGATAAAGATAATATCAATAAAATGACCATAAATATTTTCAAAATCTACATGTATGGTCAATACATAAAATTACGAAATCGATTGAAAATGAACAGAAAAGAAACAATCATCGAATTGGCAACTCACTCCTTAGATGTTTACGATGTTTTTGTTGAGTCAAAATGTTCATAAATAATTGTGTTATTAGTATGGTCAAACTTAGCTAAACAATAACACACATCCTAGTAGATCGACCTACTTTAAATTCCAATCGAGAAATTCACGACAAGTTGCACGGTTCACTCAAAACTTGGACGTCGACTCTGAAAATTATATCACATACTCTTAATAGTAAATATAACACACTCCAATTTCCAAAAACACAACACCTCATCCTAATTTGCTTGAAAATCAACTCTGTCCATATTTATGGACACATGCGGATCACGGATCCACCATATGGAGATCCGTATGTTGTTTAGGTGGATCTGTGAGTCTCAAAACGCGGGTAAATAACAGATTTTGAACAAATTGAGACCACTTTTATTATTATCCAAACACACCCACGAACCAAAACACTAAAACCCTCCAAACTAAATCATAATTAGAGGCAATTAGAGCAATTAATCACAAAGATCATCAACAAATCATCAATCTAAGACTACTGTTGTAAGTGATTTCATCTTATTTTTTTAATTTCGTGTCTAGGGTTTCGATTTTACACAAATTAAATAATTTGTTGATTTTAATTTTTCATACAATTTTTGCATAATTAGAATTCTAATAATATCATGTAGAAACTATATGATACTTAAAAGCATAATTGAAGCGATTCGCAAAAATCATTTTTCGCCAAAAACCCCAAGGTATGATTTTTGAATATAACCTTACCTCTAGGAACTTTTCAAAACAAGGGTTGTTCACCTACATTGTTTATACAACACAAAAACTTTTTCTTCATGCATTGGGTCTCATGATTTATAAATGAAGATGCTTAAATCTAAGGCGATTTGATTCTTCGTTCCATTTATCTAGAGCAATATCAAACATAGGTCGTGCATTAAGGTTTGCTTATTACTAGCATTATAGTTATTTTTCTTTTGATTGAGTCAAGCAAACCGCACACCCACATCAAGTCCATAAAAATACACACTTAGAAATAGCATTACATTTCATTTATAATATTTTCTCATTGAAATAACTATAAACCACGTAGGTACCAAAATGCAAAGCGAATACCAACAAGACTACAAGAAAACCCGTGCTTATGCTCTAAAAATTTACATTGATCCTAACATGTCCGATGCACTTAGGGATATCTATAGGACTTTAGAGAGTAGATATGTTCATGAAGGGAGGAACCATATACCCATCATTCCTATATGACTTAGTGATGACACAGTGGCTAAGTTACCGCATAGGTTTGATTGCTTGCTCTCTCTAGATGAGAAAATTTGTCCTAGGTTTATATATGAATTTTACAAAACTCTTAGGCTAGAAAGAGACTCTACCAACCATTTCTTAATCAAATTTGTCATCAACAATCATCATTTCAACCTCTTCCCTGATCAATTTGTCGAGCTTACCCATCTTCAGCATTTGCATTTACTCTGATGCATGGGGTCTTGATGAACTCGAGAAAACCCTTGAGCAAATTGAACCTTACAACTCACGTCTTTCGGCTATTGATGATATCCAAAACCTTATCCATCGAAGAACCATTCATGAAAAGGTAGATAAAGAGGGAAACATCATTCATAAGTTGCCAAACCAAATTGAAACAATGAGCTCTTCAATCACCTTAGACCTTGTGAACTTGTCAATAGGGAAAATGTCTATTCCGCCATAGGAAATAGAGACCACACTCAAGCAGTTATTGCCTTGATGTTGTATTACCTAGAAACCGGACAACCGCTTCGCCTTACCAATCTGCCAACATTAGGAGAATGTACTTCTTTAAAGACCGAAAAGACAAAGTTCTACCTTATGGTATGATCTTAACTCGTCTCTTTAGGAACCTTAAAGCAAACATGGCTGAACACCCATTTGATGCACGTTATAAACTCGTCCCTAGGAAAATGTCCTCCCTTAAGGCAAAACAACCTAAAAGGCATCCTCCCAAAAGAGCTAGGAATGTAGGAAAGTCAAAGCGTACCTAATTGTCCACCTCATCCTCAACCGAGTCACCACCTTCGGATAATGGAGACTTGCCTAGGTAACTAACTTTCCCTAGGTCCTTATAGTAGGGGCTCTAAGGTATGATCCAAACATGTCCCAAGGAACAAAGGTGAGACAAGAGGGATGTTAACAAAACCGTGAAAGAGCATGCAACAACTTGCAAGATTGTTCAAGAGGATGTTCCGAAAAAGGAAGGCTTGTTTTTGAAAATAATTTAAATGTTTTAATTATTGTGTCTTTAGATTATTAACTTGTCTGCTTAAATCTGCATGCTTGAACTAGATGTTGAAACTACGCACTTATTTATTGTGATATATCGTATGGATATTTTAGCATAATGATGTTTGCATGATAATTTGTTTTGAGTTTTGGGTACAAAAATGCAATTCTGGTTGTTTTTGTTGAAGCCTGCGACCAACGGATCCGCCATATGGAGATCCATAAGTTGTTTTGGTGGATCTGTGGGTCACCCAGTCCAGGCGCAAAAATTCGAATTTCTTGGAATTTTAAAATTTCTACTTAATCTTATACCATGCTATATGGATAACATATGCGGATTCTAAACCTTTAGGATAAAACATGATCCTCCATATAATCCAAGAACCATTGTACAATCCACTTCACCACTTTCACCTTATAATCATCACCCTCAAACTTCATTTTCTTCACACCTTCTCTACATTTCTTACATATAACCTTACTAGCTCATTACCATGACTAGTTCATCCAAAACAAATTCACCAAACTTCAAAAGAAAAACCGCAAGAATGAGTGTCAAGTATTCAACCTATGTTAATCTCACATCCTCAAGCGAGGAACAACCAAATGAAAGAACTCCTTCACCACCTCCTAGAAAGAAATCTCTCTCACCACCACAAGCTCCACCAAAATCCATCTCTAGCAAAAGCATACACTATACCTCATCATCATCATCATCAAGTGAGTCTTTAACACCAACTCACGTTGCACCTCTATTTAAACTTCATTCTGCCATTCTGATAAAACAAGAACCTCAAGAACTTCCTCCACTACAAATGTCACCAAATAACCCTTATGTGTCAACGATGGATAATTGGCCACCTGGACCCCATCTAATCATCTCCACAAAACCACGTCCACGACCACCTCCCGGTTTTCCAAATCCACCACCCGGATTTAAACCACTACCATCAACCCAACTATTGTTTGTTAACATTAACAACAACACACCTCATCTCCACAACAATGCACCTCCACTTGAAAACATTCATCATACACCACCAAATCTTGAAAATTAAAGATTTGTCCCCATACTCCTCCAACCATTTTAGATTGTTCACCAAATGACAACGCCACGCCTCCACAACAAGTTTGTCCATGTGTAGTACCACAAGGCATGGAATCTAAATGCTCCAAAACTGTTTCAACATATAGTTCCATACAGTCCGGACAACCCACCATCGGACCCCATCAAACCCACCTTAAACCACCTAACTTTCGCACTAAGCCTTATGGAATTCTCACACGACACCCTCAGATTATATGGGAAAATGATATTTATCCCAAGATTTAGGATCTTTAATTGTTTTCTTTTCTAGTTTAAGCTTATTGTGTAATGGCTTTTACGCCAAATTTTATGTTTTATCCCTTATAATGGATTTAACATTATTTTCTTTATTGGTGAGGAGGATTTTTATTGCATAAAATATATATTGTGCAATATGTAGTTTCGTATATATATATATATATATATAAATATATATATATATATCTAATATAAATATATATAATATAAATATTATATATATTTTGCTTGTCTACTAACTTTGTTTTGTAGCACGCATCCATAGCTCGATTCCTTGGTGCCCCAAGCAAGGGGAGCACTTGCAATTAGTCGTATATTTTATACTTTTCATTCTTAACCATGTGAACGCAGTATATCGCAAAACAAACTTGTAAGGACCCCTCTACACACACTTTTTGCTTCGCGATAAAAAGGGGGAGAATAAGATAGTAAAATCATATACTAGAATACTTAAGTTTAGTTAATTTTTAAATAAGCATGAGTTTATATTTTGTCATCATCAAAAAGGGGAGATTGTTAATACAAATATTCGCGCAAAAATGATATTTATATTTAATGATCTTCATGTTTTGATAATAACAAATATAATGTCATACTACGTAAAAGTTTATGTAAAGAAGTTATTTAGTCATAAGTTTACTTGCCGACGACAAATCACTTAAGGTATGAATAATGAACAAATTAAACATAGTTAATGATTCAAAGAAAAATATTATCATTTTTTGCATAAACATTTTCTAATCAAATGATTTAAGTTAACACATGATAATAATAAGCTAGCATATAATAATCATGTAAGACAAAATAAAAGATTAACCATTAAGTGGAAACATTCTTTCCAAATCTTCCCAAATTTGGAAAATCTTTCCTTATTGATGATAAGAAATATTTTGTTCTAGAAGAATATAATAAACTAGTTTTATTAAGTACAAAACAATATTTTGTATAGATTTGGGGTTAATCACAAAATGACAAAATCCTAATCCCAACCACCCATAGATCTGCCTAATACACAAGACGGATCCAGTATATGGTGGATCCGTGAGTCACCACTTCGGACCAGCTGTCTGGAGACCGGATTTGAATTCAAAGGCTTGCTATAAAATAGCAACCTTAAGCCTTTCTTTTTAAAAACACTACTTTACAAATAATTTCACATACATCCTTTAATATCTTTTATATTCTTTGATCATTAACTTGTTACATAATCCATTATAAGTGATCAACTCATTCCATCTTTAGTGAAGAACACTTACGAAGGACGCAAGCTTCCAAGTGTTAAGTAGTTTTTAGTTTGTGTCATCACTTTGTGATAATCATTCATCTTGCAATATCTTGTAGTTGTGTGTTGTGTGTATCATATGTGTATGATAGGTTAGTATTTAGGTCACAAAATACATAGTGTATTAGATTGGTTCTATCTCAAAGTAGAACTTGGTATTTATCTTAGTACCAGAAAAAGTGTAAGCGACGTGTATGGTTTTCTCCGCCTAAAGGGAGCTGTTGACATAGTAAAGATACTCTCTGTTAGGGGTACTCTTGGGGAGTGATTAGGGCAAATGGGAGCTTCACGTTAGCTGAACACTATAAATTAATGTGTCCATCGATTGATCTTTCTCATCCTATTACTAGTTCATTATTACATAGATTACTTATTTACTTATTGCATCGCTATCATATACACTTGTGTATATCTTCTTGAGTACACATAAGTCAATAAACTAAGTTATTTTAATAGGTTATAAACTATCAACCTACCCCCTTCTAGTTTCCACAACATATATTTGTGTGTTTTTTTTGTGTGTTTGATTTTTGCATTGTATATTTTTGCCATATTTGTGATATGTGAGTTTTCTGCATTAATTACATTCCGTATGTAATTTTTTCTGAGTTTGAATACTCAATACGCGTATCAATTTATTGGAAACGGCCTATAAAATTTTTCGAAAACTCAAATACAACAAAATCGACTTTATCATACATTACGGCGTATTCATTTACTGAATACGGCGTATTTGGCCCTATTTGACCATTTTGCTTCCAGCTAATTTTAGTTAAAGGTTAAAATGGACGAACCTCGGAACATTACAAAGAAAGAGAATATCGACGTTGATGGGAAGAAAAAGGCTCGAATGCATGGTAAGGTTATCACTGGAAGCTGCTACGTATGGTAAAAGATCTCGGTAAGATGGAAGACGTTTCACAACCCAGATCTGTTGAAACTGAATTCCCAGTTATAGTCTTTAAATGACGCGTTAACATCTGAAGTAGCACTCTCATGTGAACCCCCATGGTAAGTCCTCTTAACGACAATCGAATTAACTTCATAATATCATTTGACGAATCCGACAATGAAGATTACACAGTAATTTATGACAAAAATTCATTTTCCTATAAAATAATTTTATTCGACGATTTGAAAACGGATTCGGAAAATGATAATTATAAAGTCAATATGCCTTCATTTCCATCATCCGAACCTATGGTCAGTTATTTTGATGATTTAGACTACTTTAAAGATTTTGAGAAAGAATTCCCAACCATTGCCTACAATGAAGCTCTAACGTCTAAATTAGATTTCTTAACTGAACCTATTGTAAGTCCTCAACATATCGATGAATTTAATTTGAAAGATGAAACACCATTGTCTGAATGTGATAGAGAGGAACAAAATGTTTTATACTTTAATGATCTATTTCCTTTTAACGTAATTTATCCTGATGATTTATCGGATAAGGATAATGATGATTATAAAATCGATATCAAACAGCCTTCGGGGGATATGTCTGTCATACCAATACCTAATGTAATAAATACCGATGTTGGTGCCTATACACAAGGGTCAAATAAGCTTTTAAAAACAAGATATGATGCATCATATAAATTTTTCAAAACTAATACTTTTTACAAAGAATTAGGTTTTAATATCATGACTTGTAATTATATTATCAAAGGGATGCTAATAAATCTTTTTTAAAATTTATATGTGCCATTTGGCATCCCGTTCGACCCCAAATTATTTTATAAGGATGAGATTAAATTGGGGTAAGTCTAACATAAAGACTTTTCTGTAAACAAAAGTGCTTGCCGGGAGACAACCCGGAATGTATTCTTAATTTTTGTTGAGTCTGTCTTCCTTGACTATCTATACGGCGTATCCAAACACCATGGATACGACGTATTGACTATCTGGATGTTATCCTGTCTTTATTTTTTAGTTAGTTTAAATTTTATTGTCAGATTTGTCTATATGGTGTATTCATTAAATGAATACAACGCATTAGACGACTGACCAATACATTAGGACTTTTAATACAGGTTTCCATACGGCGTATCCTGGGGCATGGATACGGTGTATCATTTCCTGAATAGTTTTTTGTTTTTGTTTTTTAACCAAACGAATACACGGAGATAGAATTTCATTTGTTTTCTGAGAATTTATACAGGACCTTACTTAACAAAAATGACGAATTTGGTGGAGTACTTATAAATCTGGAAATCTCGAAGTATTGGAGTCTTGAAATCTCAAAACGGCTGTTCAACACATTTTTGCTCACAAACTCAACTTGGAGAATCTACCGAGCAAATATCAGGGGAGTTTCTTGTTCTAATTCGTTTATTTCCCGTTTTTAATGGTTTATCTATACAACGAGGACGTTTTATAATTTAAATGGGGGGATGGGAATTAGAACGCTACTTGTCCTATTTTTCACATTAAAATGCTTAAATTATTCTTAAATTTAAAAAAAATTCAAGCATACTTTTGTGAAATTACTAGTTACATAACCTGCACACATTATCCCTTATTAGATATTGTGAGGATTCAGTCTTATCCGTTTCCAAATGTTTACCCTAACTTCCACGAAATTATAATTGTGTCGGTGATGTTG
Source organism: Tanacetum coccineum (assembly GCA_026074375.1). Classification (NCBI taxonomy): domain Eukaryota; kingdom Viridiplantae; phylum Streptophyta; class Magnoliopsida; order Asterales; family Asteraceae; genus Tanacetum; species Tanacetum coccineum. The sequence continues at coordinate 72,035 of BQNB010006122.1, read as the reverse complement.
TAGACTTTAGAACTTGGCTTGGTATATCTATCCGAGACCACAATAATAAGTACTATGGATTTAGATGGAATAACTTATTTAAATTGGTAAATTTCTAGGATTACACACCCCAAAAATGCCTATATATGTATGATAACAATCAAATAATGTATACATTTAATACCTATCATTTATCCCGAATAAATATCCACAGTATATAGTTATTGCAAAGAATCAATACTTACTAGCGATCAAGTTGAAAATAACAGAAATTACGAGGAGTGATTTCATGAAGACATGCTAAAAGGCCACTTTTTAGAGCTAAAAAGGATTTTATTAAAATCAGCTTATTTCTGTTTAATACGTCGTATCTAGGAACTGAAGATACGACGTCTCAGCGTCCTGGAATTTCCCAAAAGGGCAAACACGCATATCTCACTAATATTTATTTCCCAATACGGTGTATTCCTGCCTAATCAACATATGCCAGTATCTACTGAAAACCATTCAAAGATTTTGGTGATAAAATAATTTTGGGAAAAGGTAAATCTGATGAATATAAACGTAGCGCGCCACCATCTAAGGAAAACACCCCTATACCGACGTATCCATCAATTTGTCTATAGGTTATAAAATATAAGACTCAAAACAAGTTTTAGTGTGCAAAATCCATATCTCTAATACCATAATTACACAATAAAAAGAACGATTTTCTAAGAGAAGAGAGTACCAAAGGCAAAAGTCATCGATCATAATTCCATGGAGGACACCGTGTTATTTCCTATAACTCTAGTAATCATTTTATTTTTGGTATCGTTCGGGTTAAAACTTTTAGTTTACCTTGGTTTATGTGATCACGCCTGTATAATTACAATGGTTATGGGCTAATACACTTAGTTATTATCCATCCTAAAGAAGATTTAATGTTTGGTTTGTTTTAAACTTAATTTCTTAATTTATTTGTTGAATTGTATTAATTATGTTTTCACTAAGAATACTTGCCTACGTGATTTTGAATATGCCGGCCTATCATTCAACTGGGTATCGTTTATGCCTAACAAGTGGAACTAGATACTGAGATAAGCTCCTCCTCTTAGCTCGCTCCCATAGTCGTATTTAATATTACTGAATCAATAGGATCACGAATAATGACCTATCTTTTTTTTAAATTATGAGCTTAGTTGGACCGACAGGTGACCCGTATGTTTCAACAAGAATGTTCTTAATTAATTGGTTGAAAGACATGAACAGTGAATATGCCAGTATATAAAATACCGGTCATACATAAGTGGTAAAGTCCTTATTAATATTTTAAGGGGGGAGAGTTGCAAGGGGGGGGGAGGGGGGGGGGGAGGGGGGGGGGGGGGGCCGGGTTTAAACAAGAATTACCATTGCTTTAAATCCCAATAGATTATAATTACAACTATAAGATGCTTTATGCGGGAACCTAAATGTGGACAGGATTCAACGTGTCTATTCTTAGGAGAAGTCCGCGCCGTAAGTCTATAAGAATGATAAGCCGCTTCGAGATAATAATCATAGCACTAAACAAATCAAACAATCATTTAAAAAGGATTTTAATAAGGCAAATATAGTTTTATCCAACATTTGGCTTGTACCGCTATTTTATCTTCTGATTGTTTCCTTTGCATTTAATTATGTTTGGAATTGATTATATTCACCGATAAAACCTGAGCCGGAGTCCTTACGGCTGGAAACCCCCCCATAACCATTAGAACTAGGTTATTAGCAAGTTAAACAAGTTAATTAAGAATTAACATCATATAGATTAATAAAATACTGATAGAAACTAAGTTAACGACCTCCCTCTAGTGATCGACACCCTAACTTACCACGAAAACACCACCCGATCGGGTACACTGTCCGTTAAAGTGTTGTTTTAGGATAAGTCGGCTAAATATAAATTTAAAACTTGGTAATCAATAATTAGACCCTACACGACAGCACATCAAGTTTTTGGCATCGTTTTCGGGGAGTGAAAAAGTTTAACCTTTAACTTTATTAGTATTTCTAACCATTAGCTTAGAATAATTTAATTAGTATATTCTAATTCTGTTTGTATTTAATTTAATTGTGTATTTAATCGTGTGTTTGAATTCCAGTATTATTTAATTTCTTTCTAAGTATCTTATTCTGATAGATCAACTGATACGCCGTATCTACTAGTTGGATACTACGTATCAACTCTTCTACTCAAACATCGTATTGATTGATGCAGTCTAAACAATGTATCTGTTCTTCCAAATGATACGACATATCTGTAAAATCAATACGGCGTACTGACCTTCAATAGACCCATACGGCGTATTCAAATCAATTGAATACGGCATATTGATCACTTGATACAGTAGCAGCAACAATATTCATATTTAATTTCCTGGCTCGTTTTACGTGTTCTCTTCCCTAAGGACACGTCCTACTAATCATTTATTCTTGTTATCAGGAAAGCTAAGACAGGAACTATGGCGAAACCTGCATCTGAAAGTAATTATGATTCGGACAATGTAACACATGAGCTCGACAAGAAAACCACGATTGAGATTAGGGACGAATTTGTAAAAATACTACAAGATAACGCCTTTAATGGAATAGATGGGGGAGACCTTATCGACCACATTGCAAAAGTACTAGAAATATTGAAATGGATTAAATTCTTAATGTGGATAAAGATCAACTCCGGTTGCACATGTTTCTAATTTCACTTAGCAGACGTGCAAAGGAATGGTGGGATAATGAAATAAATGGTACAATTGTAACACCCCCAAAATGGGCCACAACGGAATAGATTGTTCCGTGGGTATTACTTCATAGATCAATAGCATAAGATATGAGAACGACCTCTAAAAGAGTCATTTAAAAACTAATACATTGGATTTCATAAATGGTTTGTTACAAACGCCCATAGGCTTAAATTGTTCAACTTGAAAAGTAAAGAATTCACAACATAACAATATCCCAAAATGTAATGCAAGTAAATCTTTATAGTGATATGACTTCAAAAGACGACCATCCAATGTACCCATGACTTGCACCTTATTGACCTGAGAAAACATGTTTAAACTATCAACAATAATGTTGGTGAATTTAAAAGTTAATTAAATTAAATGAAGCGGATAGCAAGGACTCTCTTGTAATAAAAGCAAACGAACACAATATCACAAAGATGATTACGAAAATCACTAGCTTCAAGACACTGAAGCTAAACAATGTAGTAATTATCAAATAACAAATATAAATGATGGTGCCCAATGTAGATGTTCAACCCGTAACATCTCAAGTATTCCGAAATGGTATAACGTACTTTCGTTTCTGGCCAACCAGAAAACTAGCAAGTGCTACTTGCCCAAACGGGATGTTAATACCAAAAATAGATCTATTCATAACATGTCGCGCTTACAATCCAGTAATTAACCGTTCATGATGATGGGCATAGTGGGTGTATAGCTACTTAGTTCAAACTTTAATATTTAATTAAAAATGTACTTGGATCCATTTTGAAAACAACCATGATCTCATCCCCCGATATTTGATACATGATTAAAAGGATTAAGAAGGGGGGGAAAAAAAAAAAAAACCCCCGATAAACTCACATCAAGTAATGATAACAGAATAGCAAGGTTGTGACAATGAAAACGAAGCAAAAGACATATCCGCAACCTAAGTAAAAAAATACATAATTACTAAGCTGAGAAAATATAAAACAAATACTTGCAATCTCGTCCCTAGTATGTGCTTGAGCTCCATTTAAAATAATGATGTTTGAAAGTAAATTCTCATGTTAAAGTGGTCAACCTTATTAGGTCAATGAGTTCAAAATACAAGTACTCAATTTACGACATCAGACAATGTTTGAACCTAGGTCGCTATATTACTCTACAACATAGTTAAGTTTGGTCTTTGGTTTGGTCTCTAAGTGCAGTCTAATCAATATGCTAAGTAAGTTGACAAAAAAAAAAGTAAATGTGTTAGAGGCAAAGTTAAGTTCTTATTTCTAAAATTCCGTGTGCACACAATAGAGTTTTAGGAATAGTTTTCAGATTCGTTACATAATGAATTTACAAACCAAGAGTGGATTTGAAAACTAGGCCAGGTCGTCTATAACTTTTGACATTGAAGTTTTGTCCAACATCGTCGTTTAAAGGGTCAAAATGTGTCTAATCATGGGGGTGTCGCGACTGGGTCTAAGCAGAAAACAATATTTTGGCCAAGTGTTTTATAAGTGATTTTTGACAGATTTTGGTGTGTAGATTGTTAACAACGTCACTATTATTATGACCAGCAAAACATATGTTGAAAACTAAGGCCAACTCTACTAACCATTTGCACATATGGGTTTACAGTCTTGCTGTGGCTAAAATAGTTAAAAACGAGGCCAAATGTAAGGGTGTCGCGACCTGAATTGCCAACAGTTTTAACTGTTAGAACAGCACTAACTTACAACTTAGTTTGCGAGTTCGTTACTCAATATCATGACAAACTAAAAATACCTATGTAAACTAGGCTAGGTCTACTACAATTCACCTTTTATAAGTTTAGTGGGCCGATGTCGTTATCGTGGTCAAAAACGAGGCCAAAGTATGGTATCCTACCATGATCAACCAACAATATTAACTTGTCGAAAACATGGTATCAGTACTAACTTTACGATCAATTTGCCGAACTCATTACTGCAAACCGTTTTTAATGATTTGAATTTCTAAATAAAGCTCACCGTGTTAACTACAAAAAGCCCCTATGTGCTAACCTTATCTCCAAGTTTAATTGGGTAGAAACAAAGCCTAAAGTCGATCTATCAGAGCAGTTTTAAAACTGTGTAAATGACAAATTTTTGCCTACCTTTGGGACCTTCTAACTTTGTCAATACTTGACGAAAATTAATGATTTTAGGGGCAAAACAATTACTACTTGTCCTATTTATGAAAGTAATTAAGTTTCGATTTTATACTCAACTCTTAGTGGCCGAAGAATGTACTCAAAACTACAAGTGTGGGCTGCGTTTTATAATAACATAACATATGCATTTTTCTTTTCATCTAACCAACGATTCTAAGCTAACTGAATGGTTACATGCTAATGACCCATTACCCTCAGCACAACCAAAGGTCCTATGTTTTATTAGACACTTTACAGTTTTATGGGGTTTCACTCGTTACTTCGTAATACATCAGAAAGTAATAAAAGTAGTTTTGTTTTTAAAGATTTTCAAGCACACCTAAAAAGACATACGGATTACATATAATAGGTAAATAACAAGAGATGATTTTGCTCACAAAAATTCAAGGACGAATGCATGAAAAGCTTGGAACACACAGAAAACGCAAAGGAGGATGATTATAAGACTTGACCCAACGAAAAGAAAACCTTGAATCATTAAAAGCCCTACGTGATCCAAACTAACTAAACCAATTATTCCGCCTAGTTTGTTTCCCACTGACGAAGCTGAAACACCATGAAAATACTACCCACTTGTTTGTGATTCTACCAGATAAGGGGGTCCAAAGGTGTCGAGTTTTGGGCTAGGGTTTTTAGGGTTTTATGGAGGAAGTAATGGTGTGATAAGTGTGTGGTATGTGAGTCGAAGACAAGGTTAGGATGACAAGGAAAACCAAAGCAATGAGAGTATGGTGATAACTGGATTGAGTTGTTTCTGTGTTTTCAAAGAAGTATGCATGGTCTTCTTATACTCACAAAGGATGCAGGGATAGTCTTTCAATAAGAAATTACGTTCAAATGTTAATCCCATTATGGTACAGGATATTTGGGTTTCTTCATAGTCAAAGCATAGTGAATTAAAGTGGTATACTGTTTGGATGCGTGGAAGCAAAACCAAGAGAAAGGAGCAGCCTAGTTCAACACGTGAGTTTGAGGGTTTTTATAAAAGAACTTAGGCTTTTATCCAATGGGTAGAAGAGGAAAAAGGGGGATGGGTTTGTGATTATTTCTCCTAGTTTGCAATATTCGGTTTTGACATGTTGAAATAAGGATATACATGGCTTCTTGCTAGATTGTAGGGAAATATTTTAGTTTCCATATTAGGTTCATGGTTTAAGACTTTTATTGTGTGTATTATTTGAGAAATAAGGAAGAAAATAAGTCTTGATTTACTTATGAAATTAAATATAAGTGGTGGTGAGAAAAAAGATTATTGAGTGTATTTCGATTTGTTTGAGGTTACTAAGTTGTAGGGAGATCGATAACTAATTCTCTAGTGAAACGTATTACTAGTCCTTTCATTAAAAATTTTGGTTAAATTTACACATTAGATTTTTAACTAGACGATTTAAATCAAGAGTAAATATGCAAAACCCTATAAATAAAAGGGAAAATGAATATTTGAAATTGTAATGAGACCTGAAAACACGGGGTGTTATAGTCTCCCCCCGTTAAATGAGCCTTGTCCTCAAGGCTTAAGACGCGACACTTGACGACGGTGCGGTCTTGGCGAAGAGATGCGGGTATTTCTATTTGAATTGATCCTGTCATTCCCAGGTAAACTCAGGACCTCGTTTAGAGTTCCATCTAACCTTAATGATGGGAATGTGACTCCTATTCAATTGTTTGATTTCACGATCCATAACTTCCACTGGCTCTTCCACAAAATGGAGTTTGTCATCAACACGTAGTTCTTCCAACGGAATCACAAGTGATTCATCGGACAGACACTTCTTCAGATTTGACACATGAAACGTGCTATGAACTCGGCTTAATTGTTATGGTAGCTCAAGTTTATAGGCAAAAGTTTTGACTCTCTCGACACCTTGAAAGGGTCGACATACCTAGGGTTTAACTTCCCCTGTTTGCCAAAATGCACAACTCCTTTCCAAGGTGAGACTTTTAGCATGACCCAGTCACCAACTTGGAACACCATTGGTTTACGTCTAATGTTTGCATAGCTCTTCTGTCGGTCACGAGCGGCTTGGATTCTGCTTTTGATTTAGACGATTTTCTCGGTGGTTTCATGAATTATTGCAGGACCAGTAAGCTGAGCATCTCCAACTTCTGCCCAACATACGGGTGATCGACACTTTTGTCCATACAGTGCCTCGAATGGTGCAGCCTTTATGCTGGTATGGTAATTGTTGTTGTAAGATAATTCCACTAACGGTAAGTGTCTATCCCAATTCTTTCCAAAGTCTAACACGCAAGCGCGTAACATGTCTTCCAAAGTTTGGATAGTTCTTTCACTTTGACCGTCAGTTTCGGGATGATAGGCCGTACTCATGTCCAATCGAGTTCCTAATGCCTTATTAAGTGCCTTCCAGAATAGTGATGTAAATCTACCATCACGATCAGAGATAATAGAAGCATGCACACCATGTTGGGTGACTACTTCCTTCATGTAAAGCTTCATTAACTTCTCCATGGGATCCGTTTCCCTCATTGGTAGGAAGTGAGCTGATTTTGTAAGATGATCAATGATCACCCAAATGGTATCATAACCGTTTGTCATCTTAGGGAGTTTAGTGACGAAATCCATGGTGATTGATACGGGGATATAATATAATATATAATATCACAAGAGCAATTAAGAAAAGTCCCTAAGGAAATTTTCACTCTTTAAAATATATATATAATATATAATATACGTATGTTTACCGGAAAGTATGATTTCCCGGGCCACCAATACAACTACTTTTATGTCTTGGTACATTTTGTCGGAACCCGAATGAATTGAATACTTCGACTTATGGGACTCGTGCATGATCAGAGTCCTTAAGTCACCAAAGCATGGTACCCAACTCCTGTTGTTCAAACATAGAGTTTCGTCAGCACGGGGTTCCAACTTTTCCTTCGGGAGGTCTTTTCTGAGCATGCCTCCAACATCTTCAGCACTGAGGTTTTCTGGTTTCAATGCTTCAGTCTGAGCTTCTAGGATTTTCTTGGGAAGGTTCAAACCCATTGTCATAACTAAGGCTCGAACTCTTAATGGTCTAGACCGTTCTTTCCTGCTCAAAGCATTAGCAACAACGTTTGCTTTCCCTGGGTGATAAGGAATGTCACAATCGTAATCACTAAGCAACTCCAACCAACACCGTTGCCTTATGTTCAACTCTTTTTTATCCAGGATATGTTGTAAACTCTTATGGTCGGTAAATACGGTGCACCTTGTTCCGTATAAGTAATGTCTCCACATCTTAAAGCGAACACACATCTCCTAAGTTTTCCGAATCAGAGTTGTGTATTTTTCTCATGGATTTTCAATTGTCGAGAAGCATAGGCTATAACTTTCTTGTTTTGCATAAGCGCGGCACCCAAACCTTTATGCGACGCATCATAATAAACAATGAAGTTTTCCGATCCTTTAGGCAAGGCCAAAATGGGTGGGCTACACAGCTTTTGTTTAATCAATTGAAATGCGGCTTCCTCCTTTTCTCCTAGTCCAAACTTCACATTCTTTTAAGTCAAGCTAGTCATGACTTGGCATCTGAAAAGCGGCCAATGAATCTTCTATAATAACCTGATGAAGTCCTAAAAAATTTTTTGGTGAATTTCTCTGTTGGACACATTAGGAGATGCCCAATCTTTAATTGACTCGATCTTTGCAGGATCTACATGAATGCCTTTGCTATCAATCACATGTCCGAGAAAACTGTAACTATTGAATCCCAACGGCACACTTGGAAAATTTTGCATACAACGCCCTCTTTTTTAAGCAATTCCAAGATTAGCTTGAGATGCTCTTCAGTCTCTTCCTTGTTCTTTGAATAAATTAGTATATCGTCGATAAAGAAAATCACAAACTTATCCAAGTAAGGTTTGCACACCCAATTCATAAGGTCCATGAATACTGTCGGTGTGTTTGTTAAACCAAAAGGCATCACATGGAATTCATATGCCATAACGCAAGCCTAAACGCGCTTATGAATAGCTTCCTGATGCGAACTCAACCTGGTGTAACCTGATCGGAGGCAAGCTCGAGTAGACACTCGACCCTTGAAGTTGATCGAACAAGTCATCAATTCTAAGAAGTGGATAACGGTTCTTCACCGTTAACTTGTTCAGTTCATGATAATCGATACACATGCGAAACGATCCGTCTTTCTTCTTGACAAACAAGACCGAGGCTCCCCAGGGTGAAGAGATAGGTCTTATAAATCCCTTGTCAGATAATTCTTGGAGTTGTTTCGCCAGTTCTTTCTTTTCGGATGGTGCCAACCGCTAAGGCGACCGCACTACAAGTGCAGCACCTGGTACTAAATCAATTTGGAACTCTACTTGTCGAGCTGGTGGAATACCCGGCAAGTCTTCAGGAAAAACTTCAGAATTCTCTACCAATCGCAACATCCTCAAGTCGCTTCCCTTGACTTGTCTTTGGCTTCCTCGTGGTAATGTTGCCCAAAAATACATCACATAACACAATTAAGCCCCTTGACAAATACTTTTGTGCTTTAGTGCACGAAATGATATTTAGTCAGGATTCTTCCCTTTAGTTGTTTCCATTGCCTTGAAAAATTAACATCTCTCTTCCGAAAGGAACACGTACAATCTTCTCGTCACAGATGATCACTCCATGATACTTTGTTAACCAGTCCATCCCAATAATGACTTTAAAACTACCGAGTGGGACCGGCATCAAGTCGATGTTGAAAGAATGGTTCACGAAGTTTAGAGTGCAACCACAAATTATGGTGTTAACTCCTATGATTTTCCCATCCGCTAATTCTACGTCATAATGATTTTCTAATGTAGTGGGGGTAATGTTAATCAAGGCACTAAAGGTATTAGATACAAAGCTCCTATCCGCACCAGTATCAAACAAAATTATAGCATAACGGTTGTTGAGGAGAAACGTACCCGTGATGACGTTAGAGTCCGAGCTAGCATCTCTTCCTCCCAAAGCATAAGCTCTTCCCTGCGTTGTGCCATTCCCGTTGTCATTCCCATGGTTCTTTAGTTTTTGGCAATTCTTCTTTATGTGACCAGTGTTACCACAATCATAGCATGCTCCTGCCTTTTGATTCTTCTTCTTCTTGTTGTTGTTGGTATTGACCCAACAATCATTAGTATCATGACCATACCTCTTACAGTTTATTATTGGGTGCACATTGCCCGGTGGTGTAAATTCACTTGGGCACAGTGTAATTTCCAATATAACCTTCTTTCACCAGGGCCAGCAGTGTATGCCCTAGCTACATTTTTGCTTCGGTGGTTGTTGATTGTTTCTTGATGAATCATCAGCCTTCCTCTTGTTGTCATTCGCTTTCTGCATAATGTGGTATTTCCTAATCCATCAAGTCATTAGCCAACTCGATAGCATCATCAAGAGTTTTTGGGTCTTTGCAGACATGACATTCCCAGGAATGTGATCAGGAATTCCACGAAAGGATTGTAACCTTTCGGCTCTCATCAGCAAGAAATTTGGTGCACATCAAGGCGTTCTTAGAAACGATGAGTATAAGCTGCAACATCGTATCCCAGACCTTAAGATTCCACAGTTCAATTTCAAGTTTCTTGATTTCAACCTGTGGACAATAGAGTGGTCTGTCATCTTCTTCTTGAATCCCCCAAGGCATACATAGCAGCATCATGACCTAAGGTTCTCACATGACCATTCCACCAGGTTAGTGCAGCACCTAGCAGAGTGCAGGTAGCAAACTTCACTTGATTTCGCAATGCACAATCGCTAATGTGAATACTGATTCCATCGTTCGAGCCATGAATAAGCCAACTACGCTTTCATTACCTTGAAGTTCAAGTTGGCATTTCCATGAAATCCGCTGTAGGAACAGACACTTACAGTTGCACATCCATGGAGTCCTCCACCCGAATTGTGGCTTGCATCATCCTGCATATGGGTAGAGTTTCTTTGGATTGCCCGATCGATCATAGCTTGAATGGATTCTGGAGTCATGGCATCGTTTGCTCCTTGTCTTTGTTACATGCATGATTCTACTAAATCACAAGAATAAATACATTGTACGAGAGATATAACACAATTTCGATACAATGGATATTGATAATAAGAAGTACACACAAAACAATGTCAAACATGTTTAACTTATTGGTGAGATAATTATGTTGATAAGCTGTTAATCCTTTGGTTAGAATGTTAGCAGTATTTTTTGCAGATTCAATCTTTAAAGGTTTTATTATTCCTTCAATCATTTTATCTCTGATAAAGTGGAGATCAATTTCAAAGTGTTTGGTTCTATCATGAAAGATAGGATTAGAAGCAATCTGAATGGCAGCCTTATTGTCACAATACATAGTGATAGGTTTGGCACTTTTGATGTTTAAATCTTGCAGAAGGTTGGTTAGCCAGATGACCTCACAGGTTGCAGAAGCAAGAGCTCTATATTCTGCTTCTACAGAGGATCTAGAGACCACAATCTGCTTTTTGCTTTTCCATGAGACAAGGGAATTGCCCATAAAAATGGCAAATCCTGTTACAGATCTCCTTGTGCTTCTGCACTTGGCCCAATCAGAGTCAGAGTAACTACATAAATTCATGTTTAAGCCTTTAGAATCATGATTCCTTTTCTATGAGCCTCCTTTAGGTACCTTAGGATCTTAGGCCAAGTTTTAGATAGGACTCAAGGGGAGAGTGCATAAACTAACTCAATGAATGGACTGCATAGGAGATGTCAGGCCTGGTATGGGTGAGATAAATAAGTTTCCCAAGTAATTTTTGATATTCAGTTATGTTTTTGAGAGGCTTATCTTTCTTGTTTATGGGTTTGTCACCAATGATCATTTTTGATTCAATTGGTGTTTGAGATGGTTTGCAATCTAGGAGGCCATACTCAGAAAGAATTTCAAGGCAATATTTCCTTTGGGAGAGACAAATGCCATCATATTTTTTTATAACTTCAATTCCAAGGAAGTATTTAAGTTCTCCTAGGTCTTTGATCATGAAGTTATTTTTTAAGAAGTCTTTGACTTTGTTGACTTCATCCAAATTATTTCCAGTGACAACTATGTCATCCACATAGACAAGTAAACCAATGAAACAGTTGTTATCAGTTTTGATAAATAAGGAGTAGTCACTCCTGCTTTGTTTAAATCCATTACTGATAAGAGTTTGACATAATTTTTCATTCCATTGTCTTGGTGCTTGTTTGAGACCATATAGAGATTTTTTTAGTTTGCATACTCTTTGATCATTAACAGAAAAATATCCTGGTGGAAGTGTCATATACACCTCCTCAGTTAGGTTGCCGTATAGGAAGTCATTGTTGATATCAAGTTAAAATAGGGGCCACCCATTGTTGACAGCAATGCTTATAAGGCACCTAACTGTTACAATTTTAGCTACAGGGGAAAATGTTTCATCATAGTCAACACCTTCTTTTTGGTTGAATCCTTTTGCCACTAGTCTCGCTTTATATCTTTCTATATCACCATTGGATTTGTATTTGACTTTATAGATCCATTTGCACCCTATTGGCTTTCTACCAAGAGGTAATTGGGTAATTTCCCATGTTTCATTTCTATTAAGAGCCTTCATTTCATCATTTATGGCACAGACCCATTCTTTGTTATTATATGCCTCATGAAAGTTTTTGGTTCAAAAGTTTTGTTAAGATTTGAAGCAAAACAATAGTTTTCTTTACTAAGTTTATAATAATTAACAACTCTATCAATTCCATATTTGACTTTATCATCAAGAACAAAATCAGAGAGTTTGGTTGGAAGTTTAGAAGTTCTACCAGACCTCCTTTGAGAAATAGTTTCATTCACAACATTTTGGATGTTGTAACTGTTACCCTCAGAAGTGGAACTTGGTTCCACTATGTTATTATCAATTTGGTAAAGGAGAATGTGATCTTCCCGGGTTGCTCCAGAGTCACTATCAAGTGACTTTGTGCCATCCTCGTCATGTGTTACTTCAGAGTTACTGTTAGGTGATGTATCATCACTATTAGCCGTCTATGTGCCATCAACATGTGGAGATCTATTTTCACTACCATGATTTCCAAACTCTGAATCATCATTGGGCAGGTGGTCTGGAGTGTAACACCCCCAAAATGGGCCATAGCGGAATATGATGTTCCGAGGGTATTACTTCATAGATCAATAGCACAAGATTTGAAGCATGACTCTAAAGAGTCGTTTTTAAGAACGGATTACATTGGATTTCTTAAATGGTTTGTTTACAACGCCTATAGGCTTTAATTGTTATCTTGAAAAGTTAGATTTTACTACTTAACAATTACCCAAAATGTAATGCACGTAAATCTTTATAGTGATATGACTTCAAAAGACGACCATCCAATGTACCCATGACTTGCACCTTATTGACCTTAGAAAACATGTTTAAACTGTCAACAATAATGTTGGTAAATTTATAGGTTTATAAATTAAATGAAGCGGATAGCTAGAGTTTTTACTGTAATAAAGCAAACGTATACTAATATCATAAAAATGTATTACTTTATGCCTAAGCTCATGACATTAATGATAAACAATGTTTGTATATCTAAATACATTATAAAATGATGGTGCCCGCATTGTAGATGTCAACCCATACATCTATGAGTCCGAAATTGGTATACGTTCGTCGTTTCCGGCCTAACGTTTAAACTAGCAAGTCGCTACTTGCCACCGAACGGGGATGTTAATTCCTCCAATTAGATATATCATAAATTCACCCTTACAAATCAGTAATGAACAGTTCATGATGATGGGAATAGTGAGTTATAGCTATAGGCAAAACTCGTTAATATTTGAATTTAAAATGTATGGATCCATTTTGTAAAAAAACAACATGATTTCTATCCCGAGATTTGAATATTGATTAACAAGTGTAAGATGGGACTATAAACTATTCAAAGTAATGATAACGAAATAGCAAGGTTGTGGCACAAAAAACGAAGCAAAATACTTTATCCGCAACCAAAGTAAAAAATAATACATATTTACTAAGCAGGAAATATAAAACAAATGCTTGCAATCTCGTCCCTAGTGTGTGCTTGAGCTCCATTTAAAATAATGATGTTTGAAAGTAAATTCTCATGTTAAAGTGGTCAACCTTATTGGGTCAATGCGTTCAAAATACAAGTACGCAATTTACGACATCGGACATTTTGGTAACTAGGTCGCATATACTCTACAACATTAGTTAAGTTTGGTCCTTGGTTTGGTCTCTAAGTGCGTCTAATAAATTGGCTAAGTTGTGACAAAAATAAAGTAAATGTGTTAGAGGAAAAGTTAAGTTTTATTTCTAAAATCCGTGTGACACACGTAGAGTTTTAGGATTAGTTTTCAGATTCGTTACATAATGAATTTACAAACCAAAAGTGGATTTGAAAACTAGGCCAGGTCGTCTATAACTTTTGTCATTTAAGTTTTGTCCAACAGCGTCGTTTAAAGGGTCAAAAATGTGTCTAATCATGGGGGTGTCGCGACTGGGTCTAAGCAGAAAACAATATTTTGGCCAAGTGTTTTATAAGTGATTTTTGACAGATTTTGGTCGTAGATTGTGAACACGTCACTCAGTATTATGACAAGGCAAAAACATATTTGAAAACTAGGCCAACTCTACTACCATTTGCACTTTATGGGTTTAAGTCTTGCTGTGCGTCTCTAAATAGTTTAAAAACGTGGCATTGGTGAGGGTGTGTAGCGGCATGATTTTAGCCAACTGTTTTAACTGTTGGGAACAACACTAAACTTCGACTCAAGGGTTGCGAGTTCGTTACTCTATATTCATGGACAAACTAAAATTCTATGTAAACTAGGCTAGGTCTCTCCAATTATACGCTTTATAGGTTTATTGGGCGGATTCGTTATCGCGGTCAAATCGAAGGCCAAAGTAGGTGTTTGTCGACCAGTCAGCCAAATCAGTATTACTTGGTCAAAAAAATGGGCTGCAGTACATAACTTTATGAATCAATTTGGAACTCATTACGTTAACCGTTTCGTAATGAGTCGAATTTTGCTATATAAAGCTGACTGTTGTTACTATCAAAAAGCCCCTATGTGCTGACCTTATCTCCAAGTTTAATTGGGTAGAAACAAAGCCTAAAGTCGATCTATCAGGGCAGTTTTAAAACAATGTAAATGACAGATTTTTGCCTGTCTTTGGGACCTTCTAACTTTGTCAATACTTGACGAAAATTAATGATTCCAGGGGCAAAACAATTACTACTTGTCCTATTTACGAAATTAATTAAGTTTCGATTTTATACTCAACTCTTAGTGGCCGAATAATGTACTCAAAACTACAAGTGTGGGCTGTGTTTTATAATAACATAACATATGCGTTTTTATTTTCATCTAACCAACAAGTCTAAGCTACGAATGGTTGACATGCTAGACCCATTACCCTCGCATAACCACGGCCCACGTTTCATTAGACACTTCACAGTTTTATGGGGTTTCACTCGTTACTTCGTTATACATCAGAAAGTAATAAAAGTAGTTTTGTTTTTAAAGATTTTCAAGCACACCTATAAAGACATATGAATTGCATATAATAGGTAAATAACAAGAGATGATTTTGCTCACAAAAATTCAAGGACGAATGCATGAAAAGCTTGACCCACGAAGATGATGTACACCTGAACTAAACACCAAACTCAATACCAAACACGACTATTGCACCCCTTATGAACCAAACACGATCGCTGCTCGCTTGTCTTGGTGTGGTCGACTCGTAAGAAAGACGAACCCAAAGAAACCTAATTAGGGTTTCTTGGAGTTTTAGGGTTTCTAGGGTTTATAATGAAAGTGATGGTGCGAATATGTGGGTTGTATGTGAGTCGAAAACAAGGATGAGAGGGCAAGGAAGAACCAAAGTGAAGAGAGTATGATGATACTGGGATCGTGTTGTGTTTTCTGTGTTTGCAAAGAAGAATGCAAGTCTTCTTATACTCGAATAGTATGGTATGCATAGTATTCCAACTGAAAGTCACGTTTCCATGTAAACCCATATGAGGCAAGGATATTTGGGGCTTAACATGGTCAAGGTACATAGTGTTTTAAAGGTGAATACTATTTGGAACGTGGGAGCAGGATCAAGAAAAGGGCAGCCAATATATCACGAGAGTGTTTAGGTTTTGTAAAAAGGGGATTATAGGCTTTGTACCTTGGGTAATAGGGTTATGGTAAGAATAGATTTTGCATCTCTTTACCTAATTCAAGTGTGTTTACCGATTTGTGGAGTTAAAGATGTATACACGACATTTTTGTCTAGTTTTTAGGAGTGTGTATTAGCTTCTTGTTTTATTTTTATTGTTTAAGAATTTTATTATGTGCACCATTTTAAAACAAGTGTAGAAATGTTAGACTTGCTTATTTACTCTTTGAAATTAAATGCTAGATGGTGGTAAAAGGGTTCGGATGACCTACATTTGATTTTTGATTAGTTAAGTGGTAAAATAAATGATAACTAAGGTCTTTAGGTTAAACGTAGTCCTATTCTAGTTATTAAGAAATCCTACTTTAAATTTTACCTCATTAGGGTTTAGCTAAGCGTCTTAAAATAAGAGTTAACAAGTAAAAATGCTATAAATAGCAAGAAAAATACGATATATTGGTATTGTTATATGACCCTCTGAAAACACGGGGTGTTATAGGCTTCCCCGTTATATGAGCCTTGTCATCAAAGGCTTAAGGGACGAGGCCTTGACGACGGTGCGGTTTGGTGAAATTTGTGGTGGATACTTCTGCTTGATTGTTACTCTCGTACCAAGTATAATCTAGCCTGTTTAGAGTTCCATCTAATTAATGATTGGGATTGTCGAGCTTCTCCTCAATTGTTTGATTTCAACGTTCCTTTTAACTTCTTACTAGATCTATCCACAAAGTGTGAGCGTGTCATCTACAACGTAGTTCTTCCAAGGAAATCAACAAGTTGATTCATAGGACAGACTCTCTTTAGATTTGAAAGGTGGATCGTGTTTTGAAATCGGCTTAATTGTGGTGGTAGACTCAAGTTTTATGGCAACTGTTTCCGAATCTCTCGATCACCTTGAAAGGGCCGACATTCATAGGGTTAACTTCCCCCGTTTGCCAAATTCGGCTCTATCCTTTTCCAGTTGAGACTTTTAAAATGACCCTGTCTACCAACGTGGTATACATTGGTTTTACGTCTATACTGTTTGCATAGCTCTTTTGTCGGTCACGAGCGGCTTGGATTCCGCTTTTGATTTGAACGATCTTCTCAGTGGTTTCATGAATTATTGAAGTAAGTTGAGCATCTATAACTTCTGCCCAACACACGGGTGATCGACACTTTCGTCCATACAGTGCCTCAAATGGTGCAGCCTTTATGCGGGTTCTGGTAACAGGTGTTGGTAAGAGAATTCCAACTAATGTAATGTATATTCTAATTTTTCCAAAGTCTAATCACGCATAAGCGCGAACATGTCTTCCATAGTTGGACTAGTCCTTTCAATTTGACCGTCGGTTTAGTGGATGATTGGTGTATCATGTCCAAATCGAGTTCCAATGCCTTGTTAATTGCTTTCAGAATAGTGACGGTGAATCTCTACCATCACGATCGGAGGTAATTAGAAAAAGGCAAACATGCTCGGGTGACTACTTCATTCTTGTAAAGCTTTATTATCTCTTCTCCTTGGATCCGTTTCCCTCATTGGTAGGAAGTGAGCAGATTTGGTAAGACGATCAACGATCACCCAAATGGTATCATAACCGTTTGTCGTCTTAGGGAGTTTAGTGACGAAATCCATGGTGATTTTCTCCCATTTCCATTTTGGAATCTCTGGTTGGACTAGCAAACCAGAAGGTTTTTGATGCTCTGCTTTGACCTTAGAACAAGTCAAGTACTTGCTAACATAAGTGGCAATATCTGCCTTCATGTTAGGCCACCAATACAACTGCTTCAAATCTTGGTACATCTTGTCAGAACCCGGATGAATGGAATATTTTGACTTATGAGACTCGTGCATGACTAGAGTCCTTAAGTCGCCATAACACTAAGGTAACCCATAACCTGTTGTTTAAAAAATCATTAAGTTCCCGTCCGCACGGGGTTTCAATCTTTCCTTTGTAAGGTCTTGTCGGAGCATACCTCCAACATCTTCAGCAGTGAGGTTTTTAGGTTTTAATGCTTCGATTTGAGCTTCTAGGATTAGTTTAGGAAGGTTCAAGCCAATAGTCATGACTAAGGCTCGGACCCTTAAAGGTTTAACCCTTTCCTTTCTGCTTACTATCATCAGCAACTGTCGTTCGCCTTCCCTAGGTGGTAAGAGGATGTCATAATCGCTAATCACTAAGCAACACCGACCATACGCCGTTTGCCTAATGTTAAAACTCTTTTTGATACAAGGATATGTTGTTAACACTTGTGTCGGTAAATAAGGTGCACTTGTTCCGTATAAAAGTAATGTCTCAATATTTTAGGGCGAACACCACAGCCTCCAAGTTCCAGATCTTGAGTTGGGTCGTTTTTCTCATGGATCTTTAGTTGTCGAAAAGGCAATAGGCTATAACTTTTCCCGTTTTGCATAAGCACGAAAACCAAACTCCCTTATGCGACGCCATCGCATAGACAAGAAGTTTTCTGATCCTTTAGGTCATGGCCCCAAAATGGGTGCGTACACTACTTTTGTTTTTAATCAATTGAATTGCTGGCTTGTTCCTCTTTTCTCCCCAGTCAACTTCACATTTATTCTAAGTAGATTATGTCATTGACTTGTTATCTTAAGAGAAGCCCTCGATAAAATGGTTTTTTTTTTAAAAAAAAAAAATGTTAAAAAATTTAAAAAAAACAAAATAAAATAAAATAGGCGGTAGTAACCGGCAAGTCTACTAATTGGCGGATCTTCTGTCGGAGTCTTTGGAGATGTCCACTAAGCTATTAATTGACTCGATCTGTGGCTGGGTCCAGTGATCGCATTTACTATCTATCTCGGTTTTTTTGTTTGAGGAAATTCATGTACATTTGGAATCTAAAATTCACACTTGGAAAATTTGCGTACTTTCCTCTGTTTTAAGCAACACCGCAAATTAATTTGAGATGCTCTTCATTTTTCATTTTTTTTTTGTTTTTTTTTTGTATGCTCTTCCTTGTTCTTTGTAATAAATTAAGTATATCGTCGATAAAGACAATCACAAACTTATCCAAATAAGGTTTGCATACCCGATTCATGAGGTCCATAAATACCGCCAGTGCGTTTGTCAAACCAAAAGGCATTACTTGAAATTCATAATGCCCATAACGCGTCCTAAACGCGGTCTTGGGGATGTCTTCTTTGCGAACTCTCAACTGATGGTAACCTGATCGTAAGTTGATTTTTGAGTAGACACTCGACCCTTGAAGTTGATCGAACAAGTCATCAATTCTAGGAAGTGGATAACGGTTCTTCACTGTTAACTTGTTCAGTTCACGATAATCGATTCACATATGAAATGATCCGTCTTTCTTCTTGACGAACAAGACCAGAGCTCCCCAGGGTGAAGAGATGGGTCTTATAAATCCTTTTTTGGATAGTTCTTGAAGTTGTTCTGCCAGTTCTTTCATTTCTGATGTCTGACCAACCGATAAGGTGACCGGCGACAGGTGCAAGACCTTGGTACCCAACATCAATTTGGGAATTATATTGTCGATTGGTGGGGGAATACCCGGCAAGTCGTCAGGAAGACTTACTTAGAAAGTCATTGACAATCGGCACGTCTAAAGTCGCTTCCCCTCGAATTGTCTTTGGCTTCCTTGTGGTAATTGTTGTGGGCCAAAAGAATCACATCCCTTTACAATATATTCTTGTGTTTAGTGCACGAAATGAGTATTTAGTCGGGATTCTTCCTTTGGTTGTTCACATTGCCTTTGAAAAATTATTATATCGATACCGAACCGGAACTCGTTACAATCTTTCATCACAGATGATCACTCCATGTATACTCTTGTTAACCAATCCATTCAAATAATGACGTCAAATCTACCGAGGGGGACGCATCAAGTCGTTGTTGAAAGGGTGTTCATGATGTTTAGTGCTGCAAGACCACAAATTAATGGTGTTAACTCTTATGATTTTCAGCCATCGACTAATTCTAGACAGTCATAATGTATATTTCTAACGTAGTGGGGGGTAATGTTAATCAAAGGCACTTAAGTTTAGATACAAAGTTCCGTCGCACAGTATTAAACAAAATTATAGCATAACGGTGTGTTTAGGAGAAACGTACCAGTGATGACGTTAGTGTCCGGGCATAAACATCTCTTCTCCCAAAGCATAAGCTCTTCCTGAGCTTTAGATATTACAGTTGCCATTCCCATGGTCTTCTGTTTTGCGGCAGTTCTTCTTTATGTGACAGTGTTACACATTCATAGCATGCTCCTGCCTGTTTGATTTCATTATTGTTGTTGTTGTTGGTATTGACCGTCTATCATTGGTTGATTGACTATACTCTTGTAGTTTCCACATTTTGGTGTTGAACATTGTCTGGTGTGGTGGTAGTTGCAACTTGGCGCACAGAGTAGATTTCCTGTATAAGACTTCTTTTCACCAGGCAAGCAGTGTATGGCCCTAGCTACAATTTCTTCTTGTTGTGGTTGTTGATTGTTTCTTGATGAACCATCAGGCTTCCTTTTGTTTTCATTCTGCCTTTCTGCATAAGTGGGTAGTTTATGATCCATCAAGTCGTTGGCCAGCTCGCATAACATCATCAAGAGTTTTGGCTTTTCTTGTGACATGAAATTCCATGAATGTTATCAGGAAGTCCACTGATGTACTTGTCAATCTTTTCGGTCTCATCAGCAAGAAATTTGGTGCACATCAAAGCTAGTTCTTGGAAACGCTGCGTATAGGCTGCAACATCGTTTCCCCTGACCCTAAGATTCCACAGTTCAATTTTTCAAGTTTCTTGATTTCAACTTTTAGACAATTATTTGTCCAGTCAACTTTTCTTGAGAGTTACCAGTCATAGCATAGCAGCATCATGACCTAGGTTCTCACATGGCAATTCCACACAACGGTTTGTGCATCATCTATAGAAGAGTGCAGGTAACGAACTTCAATTGATTTTCAATGCACAACCGCAATGTAAAATACTGTTTCCATCTTTTCGATCCATTGAGGAAGGCCCAACAACGCCTTTAGTTCCTGTGAAGTTCAAGGTGTTGCATTTTCATGAAATCGGATGTAGGAACTGACAAGTGCAGGATTCACAAGTCTTCGGAGTCTCATTCCACCCGAATTGTGGCTTGCATCATCCAGTGTATGGGGTTGAGGTTTCTTTTGGATTGCCCCAGATCGACATAGCTTGAATGGATTCTGGAGTCATGGCGTTGTTTGCTCCTTGTCTTGTTACATGTATGATTCTACTAATCACAAGAATACAATGTACGTGAGATATAATTACAATGTCGATACAAATAGATATGTAATTAATATATATACACCAACTATCATAATGGAGAATGAAGAAAATGAAATCAAACATAACAATAATATAAATCAAAAACATTTTATAATCATTATGGCGAATCGTACATGGATTTGTTTGGATATCAAAATGACCACTTATGATCTAAAACAGAAATGAAAATCACGGTCCTAGAGTTTATTTGCTGGGAGGTTACCAATAAACTTAATAGGACTATAACAAGATAGTAGAAATTGAAAAAGTACAACTAACATCTACTGCCGTTGTCCATCCCACCGTTTCAATTCTGAGCTCTAGTCCTCGAGTAATGAATGGGTTACGCATCAACTGTCTGTCTGCAACATTAAATCCCCCCCCCCCCCCCCCCCCCCCCCCCCCCACCATTCTGCTATTGGCGATGCACTCCTTACGACTCATGTGGAGTCTCCAGTGTCTCAAGTGCTAGTCAATAATGCCTGTTCGAGCCTCGGATAGACTAAGGTAGTTTGGCGTACCTCATGCAACACTGGTTCTGTGTAAGTGGTCCTCTGCCTCTCACTACATCTATCTCAAGTCTAATATCTCTGCGGTAAGTTCTGATCGAACGTCATGCAGTTGTATCGAAATCATCTTTCTTTGCCTGCGGAACTGCTGCCCTTGGTAGCTGACCCTTAGTTTGACTTACTCGCATGGAAGTTCATCAAGCCTATTGTCTCTTGATGCCCTGTGAACTCTACATAACACCTACATCCTTTGATTTGTTAGAAGACTACTTGCATTTGTCCGGGCTTCATGACCAGGACTACTAATCAAACCCTTTGTCTGCCCTTAATTGTATTCAAACAAATATAATACTGACCCTAGGTGGTCTATTCATACAGGCAGCAGAACTCTCTGCTACATCACACCCAGGTGGGGGAGCAGTAAGTACAAATCTCCTCCGAGGTGGCATGTCCTCCTCAGGGATGTCATCTCTCATACGGATCATGGTTGCCCTATGACCTAGTGGTGCATGGTCATAGGCAGGGCTGGTAGGTGGTATAGGTGCGGTAGCATGCTTAGCAATGTGTGCCTTCATAGATGCTGACATAGGGGGCTCAAGTCTGACAGTCTTCCGTGCCCTACGGAGACGTGTCTGGGAAAAAGGGATCCTAGTCTGAGGTGATCTAGGTGTAGGTGCAGACTCATCAGTCTCAAATGCCTTTGTGTCCTCAGCTGAGGGAATAGCGTCAACAACAATTACCGCTGAAGAGTCAGCTGGAGCTATGTGTTCCTCCTCCTCCTTAGTGGGCTCCTCGTCCTCATCATCATCGTAGTCATCATCGGAGGGCTCATCATCATCCTCTCCATCAGCAGGGTAGTCAGTATGGTCCTCCTCGGGATCCTCCTCCGGATCCTCATCGCCATCCTCAGGCTCATCTAGATAATCAATAGAATCCTCCTCCATCGACTCTGAGTCAGCAATGTATCCAGGTGACTCAGCAGTCGGTGAAGCGTCATCAGCATAAGGCTGATCCTCGACCTGAACGTCATCATCTGATGGTGCATGGTACTCCGGGTGCTCTGGCTCCGGAACATATACTGGTACATGCTCATCCAACTCCGTGGGGTCAGGTACATAAGCAGGTGGCAGTGGGTGTGCCTGCCCTTATTGGGCAACCTCCTCGTAGGGGTCCATCTCCGAAAGCTCGCTGGCATTTACAAGTGGAATGCCCCATGATAGTCCATTCGAATCAAAGGATATGGACATATAGGTGACTACAGACGAGGCGTTATTTGATGACATGGCTAATCTGTAACCATAATATAAACTTGTATAAGTATATTATATAAGACGAGCAGTAATATACGTACTGTAATATTAACACGTATATAACCTATGTAAGCACTTAGTATAATCAACTAATGCTAAAATGATGCATGACATGTAAGCATGTATATTAGATGCAAACTAGATGCAACACTACCCGTTTGCATTAAAAAAAAAAAGAAAAAAAAAAGAAAAAAAAAAAAAAAAAATAGTAAACAAAAAAAAAAATAAGAAATAAAAAAAAAAAAAAAAAATAAAAAGAAAAAAAAAAAAGAAGAAAAAAAGAAAAAATAAAAAAAAAAAAAAAAAAACAGAAACAAAAAAAAAAAAAATAAAAAAAATAATAAAAAAAAAAAAAATAAAAAAAAAAAAAAATATAAAAAAAAAAAAAAAAAAATAAAAAAAGAAAAATAAAACAAAAAATAAAAAAAAAAAGAAAAAAAAAAAAAAAAGAATGTCCATTTGAACTAACTTTTGAATGATACAATGTTTGAAAAGCGTTTATAGACCAAGTAAAAACATTTGACCTGGTTCTCTATAACCTTGGCTCTGATACCAATCTGTAACACCCCCAAAATGGGCCACAGCGGAATATGATGTTCCGGGGGTATTACTTCATAGATCAATAGCACAAGATATGAGAACGACCTCTAAAAGAGTCGTTTAAGAACGGATACATTGGATTTCATAAATGGTTTGTTACAAACGCCCATAGGCTTAAATTGTTCAATCTTGAAAAGTAAAGATTTTACAACATAACAATATCCTAAAATGTAATGCACGTAAATCTTTATAGTGATATGACTTCAAAAGACGACCATCCAATGTACCCATGACTTGCACCTTATTGACCTGAGAAAACATGTTTAAACTGTCAACAATAATGTTGGTAAATTTATAGGTTTATAAATTAAATGAAGCGGATAGCAAGATTTCCCTGTAATAAAGCAACGAATACAATATCACAAAAATGTATTACGATATGCACTAAGCTCATGACACTAAAGCTAAACAATGTATGTATATCAAATACATATAAATGATGGTGCCCAATGTAGATGTTCAACCCGTAACATCTATGAGTCCGAAATGGTATACGTTCGTCGTTTCCGGCCAACCGGTAAACTAGCAAGTGCTACTTGCCCGAACGGGGATGTTAATTCCCAAATAGATCTATTCATAACATTCGCGCTTACAATCCAGTAATTAACAGTTCATGATGATGGGCATAGTGGGTTATAGCTACCTAGGCAAACTCGTAATATTTGAATTTAAAATGTACTTGCATCCATTTTGTAAAAACAAACATGATCTCATCCCTGAGATTTGATAAATGATTAAAAGTGTAAGATGGGGACTATAAACTCACATCAAGTAATGATAACGAAATAGCAAGGTTGTGGCACGAAAAACGAAGCAAAAGACTTTATCCGCAACCTAAGTAAAAATAATACATATTTACTAAGCAGAAAATATAAAACAAATACTTGCAATCTCGTCCCTAGTGTGTGCTTGAGCTCCATTTAAAATAATGATGTTTGAAAGTAAATTCTCATGTTAAAGTGGTCAACCTTATTGGGTCAATGCGTTCAAAATACAAGTACGCAATTTACGACATCGGACATTTTGGTAACTAGGTCGCATATACTCTACAACATTAGTTAAGTTTGGTCCTTGGTTTGGTCTCTAAGTGTGTCTAATAAATTGGCTAAGTTGTGACAAAAATAAAGTAAATGTGTTAGAGGAAAAAGTTAAGTTTTATTTCTAAAATTCGTATGACACGCGTAGAGTTTTAGGATTAGTTTTCAGATTCGTTACATAATGAATTTACAAACCAAAAGTGGATTTGAAAACTAGGCCAGGTCGTCTATAACTTTTGTCATTTAAGTTTTGTCCAACAGCGTCGTTTAAAGGGCAAAAATATGTCTAATCATGGGGGTGTCGCGACTGGGTCTAAGCAGAAAACAATATTTTGGCCAAGTGTTTTATAAGTGATTTTTGACAGATTTTGGTCGTAGATTGTGAACACGTCACTTAGTATTATGACAAGGCAAAAACATATTTGAAAACTAGGCCAACTCTACTACCATTTGCCCTTTATGTGTTTAAGTCTTGATGTGGCTAAAATAGTTAAAAACGAGGCCAAAGGTGAGGGTGTCACGACCTGAATTGCCAACAGTTTTAACTGTTGGAACAACACTAACTTACGACTCAGTTTGCGAGTTCGTTACTCAATATCATGACAAACTAAAAATACCTATGTAAACTAGGCTAGGTCTACTACAATTCACCTTTTATAAGTTTAGTGGGCCGAGGTCGTTATCGTGGTCAAAAACGAGGCCAAAGTAGGGGTGTCGACCATTCAGCCAACAGTATTAACTTGGTCGAAAAACATGGCAGCAGTACTAACTTTATGATCAATTTGCGAACTCATTACTCAACCGTTTTTAATGATTCGAATTTCTAAATAAAGCTCACCGTGTCAACTACAAAAAGCCCCTATGTGCTGACCTTATCTCCAAGTTTAATTGGGTCGAAACAAAGCCTAAAGTCGATCTATCAGGGCAGTTTTAAAACAGTGTAAATGACAGATTTTTGCCTATCTTTGAGACCTTCTAACTTTGTCAATACTTGACGAAAATTAATGATTCCAGGGGCAAAACAATTACTACTTGTCCTATTTACGAAAGTAATTAAGTTTTGATTTTATACTCAACTCTTAGTGGCCGAATAATGTACTCAAAACTACAAGTGTGGGCTGCGTTTTATAATAACATAACATATGCGTTTTTCTTTTCATCTAACCAACGAGTCTAAGCTACGAATGGTTGACATGCTAGACCCATTACCCTCGCATAACCATGGCCCACGTTTCATTAGACACTTCACAGTTTTATGGGGTTTCACTCGTTACTTCGTTATACATCAGAAAGTAATAAAAGTAGTTTTGTTTTTAAATATTTTCAAGCACACCTATAAAGACATACGGATTGCATATAATAGGTAAATAACAAGAGATGATTTTGCTCATAAAAATTCAAGGACGAATGCATGAAAAGCTTGACCCATGGAGATGATGTACACCCGAACTCCTTTTCCCCACGCGTACACCCGAATCAAACACCAAACTCAATACCAAACACGACTATTGCACCCCTTATGAACCAAACACGATCGTTGCTCGCTTGTCTTGGTGTGGTCGACTCGTAAGAAAGACGAACCCAAAGAAACCTAATTAGGGTTTCTTGGAGTTTTAGGGTTTCTAGGGTTTATAATGAAAGTGATGGTGCGAATATGTGGGTTGTATGTGAGTCGAAAACAAGGATGAGAGGGCAAGGAAGAACCAAAGTGAAGAGAGTATGATGATACTGGGATCGTGTTGTGTTTTTTGTGTTTGCAAAGAAGAATGCAAGTCTTTTTATACTCGAATAGTATGGTATGCATAGTATTCCAACTGAAAGTCACGTTTCCATGTAAACCCATATGAGGCAAGGATATTTGGGGCTTAACATGGTCAAGGTACATAGTGTTTTAAAGGTGAATACTATTTGGAACGTGGGAGCAGGATCAAGAAAAGGGCAGCCAATATATCACGAGAGTGTTTAGGTTTTGTAAAAAGGGGATTATGGGCTTTGTACCTTGGGTAATAGGGTTATGGTAAGAATAAATTTTGCATCTCTTTACCTAATTTAAGTGTGTTTACCGATTTGTGGAGTTAAAGATGTATACACGACATTTTTGTCTAGTTTTTAGGAGTGTGTATTAGCTTCTTGTTTTATTTTTATTGTTTAAGAATTTTATTATGTGCACCATTTTAAAACAAGTATAGAAATGTTGGACTTGCTTATTTACTATTTGAAATTAAATGCTAGATGGTGGTAAAAGGGTTCGGATGACCTACATTTGATTTTTGATTAGTTAAGTCGTAAAAAAATGATAACTAAGGTCTTTAGGTTAAACGTAGTCCTATTCTAGTTATTAAGAAATCCTAGTTTAAATTTTACCTCATTAGGGTTTAGCTAAGCGTCTTAAAATAAGAGTAAACACGTAAAAATGCTATAAATAGCAAGAAAATAGAACTATTAGAATTGTAATATGACCTGAAAACACAGGGTGTTATATGGAGGGTGTTTGAAGTAGAGACTGTCAAAAAAATTAAAATGATTTTTTTGAGAAATTGGAGTTGAAACTTTTTGTTGGTTTTCTTTCATTTTTAAAGGAAATATGTTTTCATAAAACTTGACATCCCTGGAGAAAAAAATAGTTTTATTTTGTAAACTAAGTAATTTGTAACCTTTTTTGTATTGGAATAGCCAATAAATATGCATTTTTTAGATTTGGTTGAAAATTTGTCTGCGTTGGTTAAAATAGTTGAAAAACAGAGGCATCCAAAAGATCTCAAATGATCAATGTTGGGTTCAGTACCAAACACAAGGTCATAAGGAGATTTTCCTTTAAGGACAGAGGTAGGCTTAGGTAAGTGGCAGTCAAGATGCATTCAGTCCACATGTTAAGTGGAATTCCTCTCTGAAAAAGAAGAGATCTTGCAACATTTAGTAAGTGCTTGTGTTTTCTCTCTGCTATCCTATTTTGTTGTGGGGTGTATGCAACTGTGGTTTGATGGATTATTCCATGCAGTTTGAAAAAGGTTTGCAAGTTATTGTTAACAAATTCCGTTTCATTGTCACTTCTAAAAATCTTAACATTTTTGTTAAATTGAGTTTTTAGATAGCTGTGGAATTCAATTATGTTTGTTACGACTTCATTTTTGGATTTCAAAAGATATACCCAAACTGCTATGGAGTAATCATCAACGACGGTAATAAAATATTTAAATCCTTCTCTACTTGTGATTTTGTAAGTACCCCACACATCTAGATGAATCAAATCCCCGACTGAAGTGGTTTTGTGTTCTCTTAGGGGAAATGGTTCTCTTGTTTGTTTAGAGTAGTAACAGATGTCACGGGGTGAAGAGTTGCAGTTTCCTTTTATGTCAATTTTGTGTTTTTAGCTTTTAAGACTTGGTCTGATGGGTGACCAAGTCTAAAATGCCACAAAGAATTTGAGTGACAAGTTATGATGTTATTGCTTTTAACAAAGTTTCTTGGATTGGTAAAGTCAAGGAAGTACAAACCTTCTCTTTGACTACCAATCCCTAGAGTTTTCTGAACTTGCAAGTCTTGAATGTAACATTTGTGTTCATCAAAACCAATGAAGAGCTTGATATCTCTTGCCAGTTTATGAACTGACAAGAGATTAACAGTATATTCAAGAACATAAAGAACATCATAGAGAATAATTTTATCAGTGAGTCTTAAGTTTCCAACTTTTTTATGTAGGCAATGGTGCCATTAGGGTGATCAATTTGAAGTTTTAGGTCTGATATGTACATTATGTTTTCAAGTTTTTCTTCCAATGTAACCATGTGTTGGTTCGCACCAGAATCAATTATCCATCCATTGCTAGTTTTATGAATTTTGAAAGTGGTGTTTCCACACATATACGCACCTCCTATATATGTATGAGCATTGTTGGAACTCTTGGAACTGTTTAAAAGGTTGAGCAGTTGATGAATCTATTCAAATGAAAGAGATGGAGCGGAACATGGTGAAGTAGTGGTTGTAGAGGTAGGAACCTCTACAAATGCATTGTTGCTTGATGTTTTTTGATTTGCCCATTTCTTTTTTATATGATCAGGGTATCCAATAATTTTATAGCATTTATCAACTGTGTGTCCAGTGAGACCACTGTTAGGATTTGAGCATATTAGATTAGAATTTTTCACATTCTTTTTGTTGTTGTTATTATATCCTTTGTTATTTATTTCATTATAGCTTCTTGCAGCAAATGCGGATGCATGATATTTGTTTCCAGATGAGGAACCCTATGGGATTCTTCTCTACTAATGACAGAAAATGCAGTTTTCACATCAGGTCCCTGGTCAATATATTACTTCTCAAGGGCAAGTAAAATTCATCTAACCCCATTAAAAACTGCATGAGTTTTATAAGATCGTTATGTTTTTTAAAACCTTTTGCAGCATCACAAGTGCATGCAGGTAGTTTAACCAAAGCATCAAATTGTTTCCAAAGTGAGTTTAGTTTATGATAGTAGTCTGAAAGAGTTGATCCATTTTGACTTAAAGTATTGATTTGATGATGTAGATCAAAGGTGACAGATCCATTGACCTTGTCATAGATCTCTTTATGTTCATCCCAAACTTCAAAAGGAATTTTAGAAAATATTTGCCCAAGATAAAGCACTTTTAAAATTGAGCCAAGTAACCAGCCCAAAACTACTGAATTGCACATTTCCCATGGATTTACCAGGGACTTATCAATTGGTTTTTTACATTTACCATCAATAAATCCAAGTTTGTTTTTTGAGTGCAAAGCTAATGTCATGGCATGACTCCAAACATTATAGTTATCTGTTCCGGTCAACTTTAGGCTAATGAGTGGCGTGCTGCTAGCATCAGTAGGGTAAAGATAAAGTTCATCACCAAAGATAAGTTTGCTAGCCTCACTAGCACTGGATCCACCCCCTCCCCCACTTGGTGACATGATTAATAATTAAAAAAATCTATTGCTTTGGTAAAAGTAAAATAAACTCAGTGTTCTTTTTTTACTTGAATACAATTGAAAAGATAAAAATAAATAACCAACTGATATCAATCAAACACACAAAGTTGGTCCTGATTTTACCAAGATCAGGTGGGTAGGAAGAACTCACAGTGATTGTATTGGCAGCGGAAAGTAAAAAAATGCCTAACAATAAAGGCAATCAAGCGTGGATAGAAAACCCCCAAAAATTAGGGTTCACACAAAACCCTAATTTTCCCGATCCCAACAATTAACCACGCTGGATAACTAAAAACTGTATTCCCAGCCCTTTGATTGCTCAGGAACACCTCGATCAAAGAAACCCTCACTCAACTTATCAAGAATTTCCCAGACACGATAGTAATCAGAGTGTTATGGCTCTGTTACCATGTGAAAAATGATGGAATAAAGATATCTTTCCTGGAATTAATTTGATCAGAAGATAAAGACAAGATCAATGTGAACCAAACTTATTATTGAATGATTGATTACCGAAAGATTGTTATACACAATGCTTATTCGAAGCAAATAACAAGATCACAGACACAAATGATTGTTTGTGATTTATGATGATGATGATAATGTAAGAGTGTTTCCGGAAGAAGAACACTAATGTTTGTGTTGTTGAAGTTGTGTTCCCTGGAATTGGAGAGTGATTATACACAAGTCAACCATGAGTACTTCAAGACCAGCCCTCCATCATTCCTTAAGGTTCATTTCAGCCCCTTCGGGAATCTTGTCAATTATTACACAATCAATCCCCTTACAATTAAGTTAATCATACCATAAGATAAAAAATATATAAAGGGAAATAAATTAAAACTTAATATGAATTGATATGCATTCACAATACTAATACACACACCATATATATACCACATTCGTCGCCATCAAAACTTAAACCAATAAGCATTTAGTGGGGAAGTATATGTAAGAGTCGCATCACATATACCGCTATACTACAAGCGATTTGTTCACTGATAACAGGGGTGTACTTAGGGGGTCCCGGGCAGTGGCGGAACCAGGAAATTGTATTGTGGGGGGTAAAATTTATATTATCGGTTTTTTTGAAATCGGTTTTTTTCGGTTATAAATGTTCGGAATCGGTTTTTTTCGGTTATAAATTTTCGGAATCGGTTTTTTACCGGTTCGGTTTTTTTCGGTTATAAATGTTCGGAATCGGTTTTTATACCGGTTCGGTTTTTTTCGGAATTTAAAACTTCGAATATTTATTTAATAAACTTGTTAATTATCAAACATTTAATTAAACAATACACCGGAAACATACTAAACAAATACAATCATAACTTTTTATTTGCACCGGAAACATACTAAAAAAATACAACCATAACTTTTATTTAAACAATACAATTATACAACTAAAAATATATAAATACTAATACATTTCGAGCTTCGGCATGGCCATCACCCGAAAACATATTAGTGTACTCAAGTAGTCAAAAAAAAAAAAAAAAAAACTATTAGTGTTCGGTTATATTAGTGTACTCAAGTAGTGTTTTTTTAAAAACATTTTTTTAAAAACTATTAGTGTTTTTTTAAAAACATATTAGTGTACTCAAGTACTCAAGTAGTTAAAACCGGGTTTTTTTTAAAAAACTATTAACGGTTATAAAAAAATAAAAATAAAAATTTTTAAAAAAAATAAAATAAAAAATAAAATAAAAAATAAAAAAACCGGTTTTTTTAAAAAACCGGTTAAAACCGGTTTTAAAACCGGTAAAAAACCGGTATTGTAAAAAAACCGAAAACCGGTCTAACCGGTTCGGTTATATTTAACCGAACCGGTTAAAAAAAAACCGGTTTTTTAAAAAACCGGTTTCGGTTTTTTCGACCGGTTTTTTAAAAAACCGGTTTGGATTTTCATCTCTACATATACCGCTATACTACAAGCGATTTGTTCACTGATAACAGGGGTGTACTTAGGGGGTCCCGGGCAGTGGCGGAACCAGGAAATTGTATTGTGGGGGGTAAAAAAAATTTTTGACAATAGCAACAAAATACCGAAAAACCTAGGATAAAAATTGGGATCGGAACGAAAAAATCGAGTATTGTCACTTAGAAATGAAGGATTTTAAGGTTTTAGAGTGTTAAATGTTGAACTTTAGTGTGTGAGTAAGGGGCAATTTGATTTTGTGATAAAGCATTATAATAAAAATGTCAAAAATAAAAAAATTACACTAAAAACCGATGTTTTTTGGCGAATCATGGAAGGACACCCCCCCCCCCCCCCATCCCCCCCCCCCCCCCCCCCCCCCCCAATAATTTGTAAGTGCATCCGCCCCTGGTCCCGGGGGTTTACGGGAACCCGATGAATATTTACTGGTTAGTGTAAATTTTCATTAAAAAACTCGATTTCTCCTAAATGAAACTGGTCCCAAGATTTTGTGTCACATAAATAGATGTTTTGTTTAGTTAGTTCACTAAAAGCATCCACCATGGTAAACCTTTTTAAAGGTGTATTATAATTGTGTTATGACATTAATTTATAAACCTTTTAGTTTTATAAACATATCTCTACTATGTATAAACCTTTTCAAGTTTTATAAACATCTCACATAATTCAAGTGCATTAAATTATGAAAATGTCTAATATCCTAGACCTCTTCATGCCACATAAGCTTGAAATGGATGTTCGCAATGGTTCACAAATATTTAGACATCTTCATAATTTTATAAACCTTTTCATAAACCACCATAGTGGATGCCCCAATATGTCAAAAAAAATATATGTCGTTTTAATTTGTTTACTAGTTTTTAGAAAAATCGTATATTTTAGTTTATTTTTATTTCTTTTATAATTGTAAATTTTATATTTTTGCACCTGATTACTTGAAATCTTGAGTCCCCCCCTTATTAATACCCGGTATTACCGACAGAAACTTGTATCAAAATTTCGAATTTTATAAACAAATGAAATAGAAAAGTAAAGTGTAAAAAAGGGTGTAGGTGCCTTCATGTTTTTCACTTTTGTCCCTCCCACTATTGCATGCTTTCCCACACATATACACACTCACTCAATTTCACACATTCTCAACCCGCTATTAACGCATGGGACCAGCTAACAATTCCAACACAATTATAACCTTTCTATTCTTCTATCATTATCATTTTTATAATTCATAACAAAGTTGTTCATATATATTCTTCATTAGTTACATCTTTCACCATTGCCTGTTTTGAAACATGGAGGAAAATGTACACAGTTCCGAAAAAAATGAGAATCCTAGAGTTGAGATTGATACATCGCCTCCTTTTGGGTCGGTTAAGGAGGCCGTGACTCGGTTTGGTGGAAGTGGTTCGTGGATTCCACTGCATATTCTTCGACTTGCCGGTGTTAGTTTCTTTGCTCATTCTCATTTATGTTTTCATATATTTGTTACAAAGTGCATGGTATATATTATTTAAAATAGCTTATTAGCACTTCTTAACCAGCTTTTTGGAAACATAGATTTTTTTCAGAATACAGGTATCTTTTCGATGTTATGACTTCTGACTTATTGCATTTTGCGTGATAAGCTAATAATGTGCTTAAACACAAACGCTCTCAAAATTATGATTTTTGATTTATTCTAAGTTGTATGTTGATATGTTATCATTTATTTGCACAAGAGTATGCATGGCGTTTGTAATTATTCTAGACTTGTTTTCTTCTATAATTTATAAAACTAACAATTTAATGAGCATTGGCAAACACATCTAAATGTAAAATTCACATAACTTTTCAGAAATATAGCATATTGATTTGTGTTGTATGTTTTATTTTAGCAGATTTAATGAGCAAAAGTAAGAAATTTAGCTAGCAATATTACAATTGGAACGAGTTAACTGATAGAGTGGTGCTATTTAGACCTAAAATGCATGCTTAGAACATACCTAATGTATAAATTACTTGTACTGTTGTACATGTGTATTATGTATTTTCTCTCTTCAAATTCCCACCAATCATTTTTTCAAATCATTAAATGCATTACTAGGCAACATTATTAGGCACAACAATTATTGCGAGGTGACTTTTATTTCTTCTATATTAAAACTAATCAAAAAAGTTATTGAGACATATTCTGGACTGGACTTCTGTTTCACCTATAGTTAATTTCAAGATATGTTAACAAACATCCAACTAGCTTTCTAAGGAAATCGTGTTTTTGTACCGATTATTGTCAAGTTTAGTTTCAAAAGATATAATGGTTGCAAAAGATCTGAAAGAGATACCACACTTTAAAAAGTTGATATATTGTGTCTTGCTTTTTAAAATTATAAATTTATAGATGTTTCTGCAAAACCAAGTACAATGATTAAAGGTCAGTACGTCGTTTGGATGGGCATTTTGAGCATGACTAGCTTATTATTGTTACTTAAACTTGTGATATTGGTTCATTCTGCTTCTGATATTAGTATAAGATGATAAAACTAGTTACCTATCTATCTGCCGCCAATGGCGCGTAGCTCAGTTGGTAATGGGTGGGGCATCTTTGGCACCTTCATAGTCACAACCGCTGAGTGACTCATATGTGCCCCCCACATTATGGATAGGCAGCCGGTTCGGGTTACCGGTTATTAACCTTTTGCATCCAACCTATCTATCTGCCTTTGACTCTTAATTTTACTTTGATTTTACATAAGCATCTCTTTTTTTCTTCACAAAAGTATGATCTTTTTATCATTTTATCAAATTTGCTCTTTCAAAATTTGGTGTCAAACACTGACATAAAATTTTTATCTGATTATTCCACTTCTAGCGAAACCTCATCTAGTCCATTTTATTTAATAAACTGGTAGTAATAATTATCAATATCATACAATAATTTATAAACTTAAAGTAATGGATATAGTTTCTAGAAAAACAAGGAATAAGCTAACACTATCTTCCTGTTAAACAGCATAATCTTGAAGAAATAGATATGGAAACAGTAGAGAAACAAACAGCAGAACTAGAAAAAGAGCTAATAAATAAAGAACAAGAAACGCTAGAGGTGTTACGAGATCTCGAATCAGCAAAAGGTGTCATGGAAGGACTAAAAGTCAACCTAATGAAAGAAGTTTCATCAATCATGACAAGCCTCGATTCAAATCCACATTCAGGAACCACAACGCCCATTGACAAGTCAACGGATAGTTTGACCTTGTGTCAAATCCCATTGCCACCCGGGGTCATATTAACCGAGCTAAAACAAGCAAAGTCAAATCTAAACAAGACCACTAGTGATCTTGCTATGATTCGCGCTTCTGTTGAATCTTTAAACAAAAAAATGAGATCCCATAAAGAGAATTTATCTGAGAAAGGAGAAACGAAACGTGTGATTGAAGAATCAATAGATGTTTCAAATGGGCCAAGCAAACTGACATTTGAAGCACAGCAATTCAGGAAAATGGAAGAAGCTGCACAATATGAGGTGATCAAGGCGAGTTCTGAGATTGAGCACACAAAAATGAGTATAAGAATGGTGGAAATGAGATTAATTGCAGCTAAAAAGATGGAGGAAGCCGCTAGAGCTATGGAAGCTGTGGCTCTTGCTGAAAATGATGGTGATAAACCCTTGATGCGTGAAGGAATAACACTTTCTTATGAAGAGTACTCTGCACTTGCTCAAAAGGCGCAGAAAGCTGAAGAGGTTTTGAAGAGAAGTGATTATCATAGGAAGGATGTTAATCTGTCTTCAATGGCATTTCTTAAGAACTCACTTGATCAAAGCGATGATGTAAAGTTCAGCAGAAAGACCCTTGAAGATGCTCTAGGTAATACTCCAATTGAGTGGGTTGGGTAACGGGTAAGTATTAGTATGGGTCAAAATGGGTCGGGCCAGGTTTGTTTGGCCATTTTCACTACTGTTATATTGGCAATAAAATTTTCAAACATTATTCTAAAAGTTACTTAGAACGAAAATAACCTTTTGAGCTCGTTAAAGATAAAATATAACCAGAATCATCCCATTGATAAGTAAATGGTTTGAAAATGTTACCTATTACTATACTTTCAACTTTCGGCACTTTAAGTAAGATAAATCTTTTTTGCTCGTGCTCAGGTCCTAGAACAAATGATGCAAGTGGAAGAAACCCCGAATCAAGAAATGGATTTTTCCGGGGAAGGTCAGCCAGTAATCCAAAAAGCAGAAACTCATACCCTTTTCGTGCTCCTAAAGTTTATGGTCCATTAATTGAGGATAATTCAAATTTGATCAATAAAGAATCCAGGCCTGTTTTACGTTCAAGTGTTTCAATTGGCGATATTTTGAGCAGAAAACTGATCATACAAGATGACATAGTTGTTCGAGATGATGTTGAAAGCCAAACTCGAAGAGATCATGATGTATCTTTGAGTCATATGCTTCGTGAACAAAGTGGTCTTATATTTCATGATTCTAGGAAAGTCGATAAGGAAGGACGAGTGGAGAAACAGTTCTTTTCTTCTAGGAAGAAGTTTGGTTTCATTCATGTATCGCTACCCTTAAAACATAACAAGAAGAAATCAAATCCGCAACCTCCCGAGCCATTAAATATGAGGTACCATTAGTATGCGATTTTTTTCATTAGTTCTGTTTGTTTTTATTCATTTGTGGTTTGGGGTGTGGATGTTTTCTTCTTGTTGGTTTATGGCGATTAAAGATCAGAGTATGCTTGTCTTGATTCCAATTGTATCAGGTTTGAGTCTCCTAAATGTCAAACGTAAGTAACATAGTGTGTTCTATAAATATGTATTTACATTTTAATGATTGTAATGCAGATGCTATATTTGAATATATTATTTAAGTGTGTTCTATAAGTTAACTAAATTAGCTTATTCATCTGAATGATAATATTTGGATTTTGCTTCCAAGCGACTATAATCATATTAGAGCCGGGCATAATAGACCGCGGACGGAACATATTCGAGTCCAATTTTTTCTTTATATTTAGTCATCGGTTCGGTTCAGTCTTAGTCACAAACAGCCATTTGTACTTGATTGGACCAGATCGAACCGACGAACCGGACTAGACCGAACAATTCGGTCCGGCCCTTGGTCCGTGATTTGGGCAAAATCGATTTTCGGCCCGGTCCGGTTTCGAGCCGTGATCAGCCTTATCTCGTATACATTTTCCATCTTGTGCATTTAAAACTCAATAAGTGGCGATGCAAGCAAGTTGATCTGTTAAGAAAAACCGTTTTTTTAATCGACTCACTTGAGTTTTTGATTAGTAGTTCAATTGGCGGTTCCATCATTTTTTTCTCTCAAAACTGGCTTTCGGTGATCAAGCAGGTTCGCAGTTCAACCGTCTTGCCAACCCGAATTTTAAAACATTGTCATAAACGCTTTTCAACCCACTAAACCTAACAACCCACCACTAAACCTAGCAACTCGTTTAGACGACTCGTATACTCATTGTGTGGCATTGTCACATGCTCAATGTGCAATGTAGCATAGATATTTGTCCGCGTATATGGTCGCTAGGCCTATGCCGCGCGACCCATCTACTTGAACCAAGCCAATACTTTAATACCAATCGGCAAGGGTCTCCCGGTGTCAAGGTAACATCCCAAAAGGATAAGCAATGTCAGAACCTCGGGAAAGACCAATGCATCCTATTATCCAGGTAACCTTTGATAAGCATCGGTCCATAGCAATACCCAGGCGTGCGCCGCCGATCCGGATATTTAGGGATATTGTTCCCTAGGATTGAACAGTGCTCTAGTCATCTAGCTCGGCGGTGCATTCTCCTATGGTTGTCAGAAACAGTGCTCGGGGTAGTATAAATACCCCAAGCTCATTCAATGCAATATCATCTACTTCCATACGCATTTAATATACTTGTAACATTGCCTAACGGCTATTCTCACATTAGATACTCATTCTCACACCGGAGCTTGGTCCTAGGATAACACCCGGGGCGAGGTTAACGTGTGATGTTCTCTTTACAGGCTTGCTGAGGATCAAAGCCCAATGGAAGGACGACTCTCCTTCTGTCTAGCGGGTCTTTACCTCAACAAATTAGCGCCATCCGTGGGACCCTAATTCAATCTGCCTAATGCTATAGAATGACGGGTCCTGATCCAGTTACACCATTAAATCAGACATGAGACAAAGGAACTTCAGGCCAAAACAACACCAACAAAAGCATCATAAAGGGACATTTATCGTCCCTCAAAGAGCTTCTGAAAGAACCAAGCAAACGTGATCTTATCAAACCAATACTCTTAAATTTCAATGACGACGGCCAGGATACTCATGATGAGGTAGAAGAAATCAATAAAAGAAAATACAAAGGAAAGGCGACGGCGACAGACGAAGATCTAAGCAAACCATTTAAGGAAGTATTGAAATGCCCCTTCACCAGACGAATCATCGAGTTCTCGTCCCTTGGGCACAGGGTGCCAATGAATGCCAAAATATATGATGGAACAGGTGACCTTGAGGACCACATAAGTCGCTTTACATGAATGGGGAACCAGGGAGAGTGGCCCATGCCTGTGTGGTGTCGGATGTTTTAGCAAACGTTAGACGGGAATGCAAGAGTGTGGTTTGATAAGCTTCCCCCTGGTATCATCGACAACTGGGGTGACTTACAAGAAAAGTTCTTAAACAGGTTTGGAATGCTCAAAGCCTGTGACAAAGATCCAACGAAAATTTAAAAAGTTCGGAAAGCAAATGAAAGTCTCCCTAATTTCTAAGAAAGATGGGTAAGTGAGTCCAATGTTATCCCCAGTGTGCCAGAATTGATGCAAATTTGTTGATCCCAATCCTTGATCGATTCCTTAGGTTGTCTAAGGTTAAATTACCTTGGATAAATCCAAAATAACTTGTTGTAGAAACTTTGTATGTATACTAAAGTGTATGCGGAATCTACACCTTAATACCTAGAAGTATTATGAATAAAACAGTAATCGTGAATAAACAAAGATATAACCAAACGCTCTAATATTATTAGATCAATAATACGAGTACTCTTCACTAGTACTAGGGTTTACAACCTTGAAGCTTTTCTAAATCGACTTGACAACTATGAAAACTCGTAAACTTGTTTCTCAACTAATGCCCTAGAGCCTCCTTTTATAGACTAAGGAGTCCTAGTCGGCTTACAATACATTCCTTAGATATCATAATCTTTTCTAAACATAAACGTAATCTCTTAAACAAATACATTATTACCTATCAATGGTAACAAAAATATCTCAATAATATCTTCACATATCTTTCTCCCAAACAATCTTTATCTCTTTAAACCGTCTTTATCCTCTTGACAGTAGTAAGTCTTCTAGCAGTTGTAATCCAGCAGCATAAACTTTTTCACCAGCAGTACTGAGCAGTAGTAACTCTAAGAATCCTTGAAGTCTTTTAAGTCCCAACAATCCTCCCCTAAACTTGATGTTCATCTTCTGAATCTTTAAGTTTCTTTGTTAAAAGTCTTCATTACTATCAGGAAGATGCATTCAAGAACCTTATATTGACCCTTTTTGCTGCTTTAACCATAAGCTTGAGTAGTTGAGTAGTGCACTTCTCATTCTAAAATGTATTTTGAAGTTTCTTGTTTAGCATATTTGTGATTGTGATTGGTGTGAGGGGATATCTCTTTTCAACTAACATAAAGATGTGGACATTTTCAAACCTTACAAAGTGCACTCTACATGAAAAATGCACTCCACATGAATCATACAACTTCCAAATAGTCACTTTGTATCCTTGTAAACTTCTCCATACATCACTCTTTATGTTTGGTTCAAACATGACTTTTAAATCACCCCACAACACTCTTTCATGTTCATCTTCAGGCCTTGTATCACCATGCTTTGTTTTGACCAATTTCCAAAGAGTCTCCAAGTCTTCTCTGTCAATTCCCTGAAGCATCCTGATCATAGAAGAATATCTCTTGGAACTTCCATCTGCTCTTATCAACTGATAATGTACCATTATTCCTTCTTTAAGAAGCTTGTATTCAACAATCACTGGTGGTTTGGTAGCAAGTGGTATAGCATCAATTGCTATATCATCATCTTTTACTATCACCAAATGCTTTTTCAGCTCAGCTTCATCATCTACTTCAACTTCTTCATGCTCATATGTCTCTATAACATCCTCCATTCTTTGTCTCTTTGAAGATTCTTGTTGTTGCTCTTTCCCTGCTCTTTTCTTACCAAGCATCTTCTTTCTGCTGCCTTTAGCTTTCTCCTCGCTACTTTTTGC
This sequence comes from Tanacetum coccineum, assembly GCA_026074375.1. Taxonomy (NCBI): domain Eukaryota; kingdom Viridiplantae; phylum Streptophyta; class Magnoliopsida; order Asterales; family Asteraceae; genus Tanacetum; species Tanacetum coccineum. Next base: position 32,178 of record BQNB010006122.1, on the reverse strand, counting down.
TTTCTTTGACTTATCAGATTTCAGTTCATCCTTTGTTCCTTTAGAACTTTCTTCTGTTTCCTTTTTGCTTTTAACTACCTCAGAATCCATAGGAATAAAAGTATTTACTCTCCTCATTTCATTATCAAACATCTTCTGGATCTCTTCATAGCTCTTGCTCTTCAACTGATTATGTTTGTATCCACCCATGTTTTTGAGATAGGTAGACATTAGATTCCTCTTTTGAGCTTTAGTTGGTGGTTTTCTTCTTTTCTCTTCAGCTTCAAGCATTGCAACGTGTTTCTTTCTTTTGTTCATAAGCTCTACAAACAGTCTTGATCTTTCTTAAATGGTTATCTCTCCTTGTTCTTTTGTTTGTAGCCTCTGAGCTAACTCAAAATCTGCCTCCATCATAGCTTGTGTATTATCCCATGACTCAATCAAAGCTATGTTGGCTTCTTCTTCCTTTTTCCTTGCAAGCCTTTCTTCTTCTATAAGTTCTGCCTCCAACTGGGCTTGAAGATTTCTTGCCAAATCTTCATCAAGAGCAACTTGATCTTTTCTTTTCAGAGGAACTTCAGGCTCAATCATGATTGCTTTCCCTTTGTCTTTAATCATTGAAGGTTGTGATTATTGTGGAGTTTTGAATTCACTTGGCTCCTGTACTATAACTCCTCTAGCCTTGGGTCTTGTAGTTGTTGTTGTTGTAGTAGCAGTAGTAACAACTTTAGGTTTAGCTGCTTTGATTTGAATAAGTGTCTGAGCCAAATTTATTTCTTCAATAGTTGTAGGAGCAGCACTATCTTCAACACTAGTATCTACCTCTATTTCCTTTGCACTCTGCTCCTGTTTCTCACCAACTGGCATATCCACATTTACCTCATCACCATGAAGTTCATTTGTATCAAACATTTCTGCATCATCTGACCTCCCCTGGGTATCATCAACTAAAGAAACATCAATATCCTTATCAATGTCTTCAATACTCCTCCCCTATTTGGATGCATCTTCATGATCACCCAAACTATCTTTATTCTTAGAGGATTCAACTCTTTTAGACATACCAACTTTCCTTAGTCTTTTTAATCATGTAGTTCTTGATTTCTTTTGCCTTTCCAACTTCTAGACCCTGTTCTTTAAATCAGCAATCTCCTTTACTTGAGCATCATTTGCCTTCTCTAAATCAAGAACCTGTTTTTGCAAGTTAGTACAGAAAATTGTCAATTCAGATAGTTGCATGCTATCCTCACTACTGAGAGGTGGATCATTGGAAGGTGTAGGAACATTGTCATCTTGTTGTGTCTCCTCTTAAGTAACTATAGTGTCCTTCCTCTGTTTCCTCCTAGACTGTTTCTTTTGAGATCTAGAGGATGATGGTTGAGTAGTAATGGGTGTCTGGTTAGAATCAGTAGGAATGCCTGAATCTACACCCTTATCTTAAGTAGGTTGAACCATCATTATAACACCCCCAAATTGGGTCGCAGCGGAATAAGGGTCCGGGGCGTGTTACTTCTCAGATCAATAACACAAGATAATATAAGAACGACCAAAAAGTCGTTTAAAACTGATACATTGGATTTAATAAAGTATGTGTTACAAAAGCCCGAAGCTTTACTTGTTTACTTGTTATTATTACAAAGATTTCCAGCCCATAACAGATATACAAAATGTAATGCGACTAATAAATATTGCCTACACTGCTCGTGATGATGTTCAACCCGTAACATCCAAAATCCGACATGATATACGTTTGTTTCCAGTGATAGCTAGTCACCCGAACGGGGAGGTCAATCCCAAATAGATCTATCTATAATCATTCGCGCGTAATCATGATAAAATGTACACTTGCGTCCAATTTGTAAAACATGCATATGTTTCTCACCCCAAAAATATATATAAAACATGTAAAATGTGAGGCTATGAACTCACCTAGAGTGAGTAAATTGATAATAAAATATCCTAAATAAAGACGCGTCACGCTAACGCCCGAATGCAACCTAGTTAATATAGGTCGAATCAGTATTCAAGTACGTTGTCTAACAACAACCATATATAATCCTATATAGTTATCATCGTACTATCGTTCGGGCTATCATAATTTAGAGGTCATGACATGACGTACGAGGAGTTAGGACACTTTAAATCGTAAATCCAACAACTCGTCAATACGCCATCCGAAGAAGCCTCATTATGAAATTCCCTAGTAATATAGCACTTTGATAACTAATAACATATATATTTCTATATAGCTATATCACCATCTAATCGTTTAAGTGAAATCGTATTTATAAAGTAAAAACGTTTATAATTACGCCTTTAGCAAAAATGACATAACTTTGTCATTTTAAGTCCGTTTCTCACGTTTCTTACGCCCACGCTTTCGTATTAAGACGATTGAGTAGGGGATATAAAATCACATTTTTAGGTTTTTGAGATTCTGTGATGAATAGTGTTTTACTGTTCATAACAGCTATAAAATCGTTTTTATACTTTTAATTAACGTAAAACCCGTTTTAGTCGTATCTTATTCGTTATAGCTCCGTTTTTAGCGATTCTTTCGAACACGTTCTCGTAATTGAAAGTTTTATCATATTGATTGATGTTTACAATAGTTAAGTTTTTCTGCCTATGAATAGTAATTTTATAAAATTTGTGTTTATAAAGTATTTAGCCATCGTAAACTCGTAACTAGTTGTATCTTCTTCGTTATTAATCCGTTTTCGTGTTTCTTACATTTGGATTCCTTAGCGATGTACTATAGCTTTATAAACCATATATGGATGATTTTAAAATCGAACCAAAAACAGAAAGATTGATAGTTTTGTTGATTTTTGACATGTTTTAAACTTGGTTTTTATACCATAAGGATTCAACCTTTTATTACAACTACTTCATAACATTTCTATCTTATGTTTTAACATATATAAAGTCCATTAGATATAATTATCTCAAGTGTGTTCAAGATAACAAGGTTTAACTACCATTTTCATCTTGTAATATAAAGGTTAACTTTAGAAAACGCCTTATTTGCTCATAAACATGTTTTCTTAAACAACATGTTAAAACAATTCTACAGATCCCTTTTTAACATCATTTAGCTTCCATGTGACATGTAAATAAGTTCACAAAATATTAATCATAAGTAAATATTCATTTTACATATTCAAAAGTATCCTAAATGGTGATTTAGCTTAATATACATATTATGATACAACATTAAAATCTTAGTTTATGAACTGGTTAAAGCTTTTAAATTCCTTGTGTGGATGGTACGCGAAAGAATCACAATCACCTCCCTTGTGTTTAACAACATTGGCTGGAAAATTTAGGTGGAAAACCCTAACTTCAACTAAAAAACCCTTAATCTTGCAATATCTTGTTTAAAACCCGTTCAAAGCTTAACCAACCCTTCAATTCTTCTTAGAATACCTTTAGTATGATATTGATATAAACATAATATGGTGAAAGAAAATCAAGCTTATGGATTGGTTTGGAGGTGTGTTTGGTTGCCGTTGGGTTTAGGGAGGAGGAAGAGGAGGAGTTTATGTTTCTTTGTAAAGAAATGGAAAGTATGAGCTTTTCTATCACAAGTACACCCTTATTTATACTTATAGAAAGATTTTTTGAGATAATTTGATGTCAAGTTGATTTCCTGCACATCGGTGGCTGGCTTGTTGTGAAGGTTGAAGTTATCTTGATAAGGAATGGCAGTCATGAGATCAAGTTGATGCAAGATCTTTATGATAGATATTGTGAAGTTTTCCTTGGTCCATTCTTATCCGCCTAGTCATATATACACGAATTCATGCTTGTTGTATAAGTTTGGATATGTTTTGATCTGTTATATAATGATTTATGCATTATATTAAGTAGAATGTAGGATAGACTTAATAAAATGTATAACTTGCACATGTAGAGTTTGATTTGAATTCTTTCAGTAAGAATATGTATAAGGTATAATACTTTGAAAGTTTTAAATAAAACTTTAAGTATTTGGGTTATTAAATTTTGCGGTATTTGATGAGCGTAGATAAGTCTATCGTGCTTCGGGGAAGGCTTTTTAAAGTATTTTATCTGCGAAACGTAAACACTATGTAAACCAATAAAAATAAATGTGCAATGATAATAATTGTCCTCTAAATAATTTCATATAACACTTGCTGATGAAATATTTATTGTTTAATGCCGTTTACATGGAATCGATCTTTTTAGTTGACGCGATTTAGCTTACGATTACGATTTTAAAAGCAACGCGTTAAAACCCTAAAAAATAATTAGTGATTACTTATGGTCGTACAATGACCTAACCTAAAAACCGAGGTGTTATAGTTTAGCTTGTTTGATGTGTGATTGGTGAAGAATTGCTGTTGTCTGGTTTATATTAAGGTTTCGGCTTGGTACTGTATTGTTTATACACAACTGCAGCAGAAAGGATGTATGATAGTAGATGATTTTGTTAGACGTGTTCATTGGATTGGGGATTAGATTATGTTTCTGATGTCTGATAGGTTGTGTTTGGTATGATGGAAATATGGAAGATATACAGCGATATTGTATAATGGTGATATCAGGTCTTGTTCACTTTATATGGAGAACAAAGAGATTTTTTTTTAGTATGAACATTTTTAGTGTGCTGTGTTCGTTCTGGGTAAAAACTGTTTAGTTGTTGTTCAAGCTTAAAGAAATTAATAGTGTTTTGCAAACGATTTTCTTTTAATGATTGTTTCATAGTATTATGTTGATATTAGGCCTAGGAATGATAAGGTTTTAAAACGTGATGGCAACAGGGTATGGGTGTTCGGGGTTCATATCAACTACTGTTAGTGAGATATTATATCTATTGAAGTTCTCAGTTTGATTGTTACAGTTTGGGATTTAAAGGAGGTATACAAAGATTACAAAGATTTTATTCACGGTTTATATTGGTTCTTTGTTACGCAAGGATTATTATTTATCATCTATTGACGGTGATGTGGGATTTATTAGGGTTTGTGTTCTTATCATATCTCGAATGACTGACTACATTTGGAGATAACTTGTTTGTTGCGTCCGATTGACAAAGAATTGACAAATCTAGACAAAAGGATGTGTGATTTTTCTTATGGTAGTCAAATGCTCACATTTGCTACTCACTTGGTTATTGTGTTTTCATAGAAGATGAGGATAAATTGTCAAGAGATTGCGGTCTTCCTATACATTGGTTTTGGGTATACGTTCAAAGTCACGTGGATAGTGCAAGACATAAGTCACAAGTTTTGTTTATTATACTTCAGCATCAAGTTTGTTATACTTAGTTTTCTTCATCAGTGATCATTACATAGAGCTTACAGAATTGACGAGTTACGAAATGGTTAACTTATGGTTTCAGGGGTAAGCTCCTAATGTTAAAATGTTTAACCATTTATTTGCTACATTGAGGTGAAGGTTTTTACTACTGCTAGTCTTTGTTACTACTCCTAGTTTAAGTTTCTACTGCTCAAGTTCATTTATCTTAAAGGCGCTTCATAGAGGGTAATTTGAGTTGTTGGAAGGCTGAATTAGAAGTGTGATAGTGGTTCGTAGTTGTGAAGATCAAAGTTGCATACTTTAGTCTCATATTTGATATTGACAAACAGGGGAAGAAGATTTGATGATTTGCAACTTGTAGATCCTTGGTAGTTTAAGGGGAAGTTTCATTCATATATTAACTTCAAGGGAAGTTCGTGCTTATTTGGTTTTGTCATTATCAACTAGGGGAAGATTGTTGGGAATTATATTTGAGTTGATAAGACAAAACAAGAATGAAACAAGAAGGACTTAAAGGAAAAGGAACCTAAATCGACAATAAGGAGATTCGTCAAGCTGGTAGAGTTTATTCTACAAAAGATTGAAGATATCAGAAAGATACTAAAAGATCTGCTCAGAAGAATAAAGTATAAGCTTAAAGAATTTTGTTTCCTTAATTGTATCTTTTATGTTTCCTTGTAAAACTAGATATCTCAGTATAATAATGACGATACATGTTATAGGTTTTAGATATCCAGAAAAGTATGTGTACACAAAGTGTTAGAGATGTAGACGTCTACAGAGTTGGTGTAGCCTCAAGGTAATCAAGTAAAATTTTCCTTTTTAGTCCTTCCATCTACTTTCGTATGGTTCTCGAATGATGAAATTACTCGCGTTATGAATTTAAGTGAATCAATCCCCCAGTTATCCCCTTCGTCCAATATTTCATCTTCGCCATCATGGGATTCGGGATAGAATTTACAAAAGAATTTCTCCACTAGCTCTTACCAAGTGGTATTTTTTCCTTTCCCCCTCATTATCCACCTTTGTCTTGCATCATCAGCACAGTGAGAGAGGAAAAAACCTTTCATTCAGTAGTCGATGGGGACGTCCTACACTAGGAATTTTTATGATTAAATTATAGTAATTTCAAGTTCTTGGCAATGTGGTCCACCACGTCTTCATCAAAAATTCCGTGGTGTGCATTATTTTTTAATTCATTCAGAAATTCCTTGCTGAGTTCAATATTTATATCGTCGTCGGTATTTGGTTTAGTAGGATTTGATTCAGCTTGAGCATTTTCCATGTATTTCTTTAAAATTGGTTCTTCCATAGTTCTTGCAGTATCTTCTTCAATCAACTAGCTCTGATAAGTATGATCTTCCACAAAGGTAAAGATATCAGCAGGATTTGCTCTGAAGAAATATAGAAAATTAAGCACGGAAATCAAACACGGAAAATTTAAGCTTCTATCAATACGCCGTATTCAATGGATCTGAATACGTTGTATTAATCTTTTGAACGAATACCATGTATTAGACAAGAAAGTTGGATACGCCATATCTAATGAAAGTAGATATGTCGTATCAGGTTATCGACCAGAACAGTGTATTTAGAAAACAATTAAACAAACAAACAACTAAACTAATAAACAATTAAACAAACAAATATAAAGCAATATACAGAATTATACACTAATCCTAAGGGTTAGACTAATCTAATGTTAAACAACCAAAATATCAAAATAAAAATCAAGATTAAATTTTTACTCCCTGGCAACGGCTCCAAAAACTTGATGTGTCGTTGTGTGGTTGTTAACCCACTTACACTTGTTGCTGCTAAAAGACAAGCAACGAATGTTAACCCACTTACACTTGTTGCTGCTACTCAATAACCAATTTACCATACTTAACCAAAACCTACTTACTACACTCTCACAGACTCATTAACCAATACAAATGCTGCTATTGGCCAAGGAGCAAAGCAAAGAGATTGCTAAAGCTCCTTCTCCACCATTGAGTTAGATCTGAAGTCAGTAGTGACGAGAAGAGACTCCATGAGATAAGGAATTCAAAAAGCTAATGGCATTAATTCTTCATCCTTAAGAAAATATACAAACTTACCAACAACAACTATAACTTCATCAAACACAGGGAATAAGAATGTTTAGAATTTTTTACCCCCTAAGAACTGAAGAAAGAACTGGGTATGAAGACCAGACCTGGGCAGCAGTATGAGATTTAGAGGTCGTTAATGTTGCTGAGTAGGGGAATATTATAGGAAGTCAGATGGTTGCATAACCTAGGATTTAGTGTTCAACCTGCAAAAGAGTTTAGGCATTTAGCTAAGGAATGCAGGAAAAGCCAAAAAAGGTCATGGGGATTCTTTTTATCTAATAGAAAATATGCTGATGTGTTTGTGTCTGTTCAGTGACCATTCAGTCTTGTTAGTTTTGAACATAAAATCTCCTAAGTATAAACTGTACTTTGCTAAAAATGTTTAGCACTAACTCCTCAGAGTTCTTTAGAAAGACCAAGATGTTTTTTTTTAACTTTAGTTTCTTGTAGGCGGTTTAGCGATGAAGAAACAAGGGGGAAAGCCTAAAAAGAATGAAAGCATGATATCCTACATGCATGAACTCCTAAAAGGCTAGAAGGGCCTACGGGGAAAAAAAGCTCCTTCAGGTCAAGCTTTAGTCTATCCCCTCACCCGAGCTTTCGTCTACCCGTTATCCTCAAGCCATCGACAGTAATAGACTTCAATCTCCTAACAAGTGTTGGCTTTTGGTGCTCCTTTTGACTTTGCCCAAAAACCATCTCAAATCACTAAATGTCATTCTTCATTTTGTTAATTATAGTCGCAATCTTAATAGTTCTTGTGATACAACTTTAATTGATCGAATTCCTTATGCTTGTTTAAGGTTTAGTTATATTAGATAAATCTAACACAATTATAGTAAAAGCTTTGTTTTGAATGTAATTTAAGATTATGTGGAATCTAATCTTAATTTAAGAAGAATTTCATGAATCGTAATTCAATAACATACAATTCAATCAACTAAGAAACTCATTATGATTAATGATAATAATACGAATACTCTCAAAGTATTAGGGTTACAAAGACATTGAAGCTATGAATTATACGTCTTAGATTTGATTTTTTGTTTTGGGTAGGGTTCTTGATACATCAAACTTATGCCTAGGACCTCCTTTTATATACCAAGGAGTCCTACTCGGCTAACAATACTTTCTTAAGTATCTAAAATCTTTTCTATAAACAACTAATGCATATCATATAAGCAGTACTAACTAGTAGCATTAACTTCAGCTGAGCAGTCTTAACTTTGTACTAGCAGTAGTAACACTTGCATATCTCTTTGAATTCTCTGCAGTTAGTACTAACATTCTCTAGCAGTTAGTAAACTTTGTACTGAAGTACTAAACTGTGTACTAGCAGTAGTAAACACTTTAGAATATTTTTCTTGGAAGTTCTATGAGGCAGCACTAAATCCAGCTGAGCTGCTTAATACAATACTAGGAGCAGCAGTAATTCCAACAGCACCAAGAAGACTTTTATTCCCAACAATCTCCCTTAAATTGATATTCTTCTTCAAAAATCATTTAGTTTCTTCATTTAAGCTTTCATCAACCCAGGAGGATGCTTTCTAATATATTTTTTACTTTATTATTAGCTATTTTTTGATCAATTACACAGCTGGATAAGCCATTCCACTTTCATAATCAATTTAAACTTCTTTCCAACATCACTTGAAAGTGTTAGGTGTTTTTGTTAAGAGGATACTTCTTCTCTACCAACATGTAAATCTGCATAGACTGCATCATCAAGGAATGTACTCCACAGGAGTCATACAACTTCCGTTCCAACACTTTGTATCCTTGTTGCAGCTTCCATACTTCATCTTCTACATGTGGTTCAAACATTATTTTCATATCATTCCATAACAGATAATCCATGCTTTCCACTGGTCTTGTTGATCCATATCTAGCTTCCCTAAAACCAACTTTGCTAAAAGTTCTCTAAATGTTCTCTTTCAAAACTTATAAAGCATATGACTAAAGATCATGTAATTTGAGATACTTTCTATCAGCTCCTTATTATTTGATAATGCGTTTTTTCCTTCTTTCGGGGATTTCCATGTCAACATTCACTTGGAGGACTTAACAGCCTAAGGTATAGAGTAGCATCACAATTTATTCCTCTTCTTCATCTGGAATGATTTCCAAACACTGTTTAAGCTCTATTGTTTCTTTGTCATCATCTACCTTTTGCTTTTTTCTACTCTCTTGTATCAGCTCTTCTCTGTCTATTTCTTTGCCTTTACCAGACTCTGATCTAAAGTCTTCAATGTATTTTACCCTTGGAGCTTGCAAACATCTCTTGGATAGAATCAAACCCTTTTGACTTCAAATCTTTGAGCTTGTATCCTTTCATGTTCTTTAGGTAAGTACACATTATCTGTCTCTGTTGAGCTTTTGTTGGTGGTTTGTTTCTTTTCTCTTTTGCTCTTTTAGCTGCAAATTGTAATTCTTCTTTTCATATAAGAAGTTGTGAATTAATGTTCCTTTTCTTTAAACAGATAACTTTTTCTTGTTATTGTGCTTGCAATCTTTTCATCCAAATTGATGATCTCATTATATCTTTGCTTGAATATCATCCCATTTCTTCAATCTAGGCATCTATTGGATTCTTCTTCTTTTTCAGCTTTTCTCTCGCTGCCAAGTCTTTCTTCTTTATCAAATTCAGCTTGTAACTTTAAAGTAGTTTCTTCATCAAAACTGATTTGATCTTTCTTTTTCATAGGCTTCACAGGTTCTTCTATCATTATTCCTTTACCCTTGTCCTGTGATTGTTGTGAAGAAATTGTTGTTGTTGTTGTAGATTTACATGGCTCTTGAAAAACAATCCCTTTCACCTTGGGTTTTGAAGTTTTTAATGCTTCAAGTGCTTGAGCCAAAGTAATTTCTTCAGTAGTTATTGTAACAATTGTTGCATCAGTACTAACTTGAGCAGCATATTGCATCACCAGCAGTACTAACTACATTACTTACATCTTTAACAACACTTCTTGTTCTGCAACAAACACTTCCTCACCATCTAAAACATTTGAATCAAACATTTCTCTATCCACATTTTGAACACTAACCAGGGTAATTTCTTCATCTGCATCAATAGCATCAATCCTCCCCTATTTGGATGTATCCTCACCTAAAATTTCTTCATTATTAGAGGATTCTACCCTAGCAGTCAAACCAACTTTGTATAATCTCTTCAGCTTATGAGTTCTTAACCAATTTTTTTAAGCTTCTTGACCCTCCTTTTCAAACTAGCAATCTCATTATGTTGAGTGGTCTTTGTCTTCTCCAAATCAAGAACCCTGTTTTGTAAAGTGGGACATAGTGCCATCAATTCATCAAGTTTAAGTATATCCTTATTACATCGAAGTGTGTTACCTCCTGCGAGCAGTGAATCATTGGAATGTTTAGATACATTCTCAAACCTAGTTTGAGCAATAGTATCTCCTATGGTTTCTTGGCATCTGGGACCACCACCTGAAGTAGTTCCTAGGGAACTAGATTCATTAGGTGTTGCCTTGGATTGGGTCTTATTGATGTTACCACTGTCCTGCTCGGCTTCTAAGCTAGAAGCAGTAGTGGCAGCCCTTACCAAATTGTTACCCAAATCCTTATGGACAGTCTCATCTATAACATTTTCAATAAGATCACTAGATTGAGGTACCTGAGTGTCCTTTATTTAAGGCTTCCTAGGTTGTTGCATCTTTTGAGGTTGAGGAGATGGTTGAATAAAGGTGGGTATGCGA